>JANJGK010002412.1:0-65000 GCA_039081455.1 Macrobrachium rosenbergii
ATCCACTGTCCTTTATATACCCAAAGGTTTTAATTGTATTATCAGTCCCTTAAACACCCTTGAGGTTTGTCAGAAATAAAGAAAAGGGTTACCTTTTTGATTTTGCTATGACAATATGTTGCCCAAGAATAAATTTTGTGTGTCAAAAGCATTCATTGCCAAGCTATGTATTGACCCCATTGTCCATCTTTGGAAGTGCTTCAGTGGTTGGCTTCACAGCCTAAGATTCATAGATGGTGATCATAATCATCCAAAACATTAAGTTGTAGATAACAAACTGAACTAAACTATTCCCTGATTTTATTTTGAAGGGTACTCTGGTTTGCATTGCATTTCAAGGTTACTGAAAGTTTCTACTTATTTATTTATTTCAGGTCTTCCCACAAGTCATCACTCTGAATGTGGAGTTGAGTCCAGCATGCCTGCTCTTGTAGGGGTTGATGGAGCTCTGTTTCCAGACAGAGCTTTCAAGATGCTCTCATAGATTTCAACCTTATTTGCAGATCCAAGGGGTAAGTGTTTTCCTTGTGGGGGCTGGCACTAAACACTGTGCCCATTTTCCACGTAAACTGGTACAGTAGTTACAGAACCAGAGGGGTGCTGTAGTACTATTTAGTTTTACTGAAATAAAGCAAAAAGTTAGTTAGCCCATGAATGGATGGTTTCCAAAATCAGGTCTTGGATTTTACAGCAATTTTTGTGTATGCTAACTGTACCAGCTTAGAGATTACATTTGTGTGTTTCCTAGGGAAAAATCCTCTAAAAGGAATTTTGAGAACTAGACGGGAAAAAGACTAAACACAGTATATACAATACATAAAGCTAAATACAGTACTGTATTACAGGTACTGCCATATGATTTTAATACCTTGGGTGGTAGTGAAGTTATTCCCTTTTGAACACTTTCCTTAGGAGAATTCTGGAGGCAGTATGGTGTCACAATCTTATACAGATGATCAATGGATTGTATAGTATGATGCTTTTCTATATCAGGCAGAGCTCTGGCTGGAGACAGACTCGCATGTCAGGGAATTTGTGTGTGTGTAATTTTTTTTTTGCAGGATTCTGGATATTAAGTGAAAGCATTTTAACATTTTTAGGTGTGCTCCATGTTTTGTAGAGAACTGGACCTAAGAGAAATCACCATTGCTAGGAAAGTTGATGGCCCTGAATGGAATTGGTAGGTTGATAGTACCTTTTATATTTGTGGTTCTGGTTTGTCCTTTGGTTGGAATATGTTGAGCTCAGGTACTTGGGCAGGGTAGGTGCCATGATCAGGGACTGGTCAGGGTTCAGACTGGTATAGAGAGTTGAAATCTGGGGTTCCTGGTTTTCAAGGGCTGATCTTAGGAACTCCTGGTTTTTATGGCTTTAAGATTTGTGACACGTTTTCATGGGAATGCCAGCAGTGTCCAAACCACTACTGTCTGTATGAGGTATTGTATAATTAAGGTAGGCAGTGGTTCTTGAGATTGACTGTTCAGACCTTGTATTGTATTGTTTAGATTTTATGAAATTAATTGCAGTTGTTTCATTCACTAGATGCCTTGCTAATATATTTTGCTTATTTGGTATGTTTCCCCATATCTTGTATCAGATTGCTGTGATAGTGATGATGAACTGCCAATAACTTCGACAGTATTTTGTCAGTTAAATTTGAAAGAGGGTGCTGGTGGATTTTCATTATTGTAGTAGATTGTCTTTTCTGTCAGTGTTTGACAAAGTGCAGGTGTAGACAGGGTCTCCTCTTAATATATATAGTGACTGGAGGTTTTTATATCTGAAGGAGCTGTTCATTTTTACAGAATGAAAATTAATTAGATTTTGAAGAATTAACATGTAAAAGTTAGAAGAATAATGAAACAAGAATTTAATCGTACTGTATGTCCTTGGCATTCAGAAAGACCCTTGGGGGTTATTGTCTACAGTGAACCTCATGCGGTGCACTGTAGGTATTACTTAGGTTCTTTGCAGTGTTCTGTCGACCCCTAGCTGCAACCCCTTTCATTCCTTTTACTGTACCTCCGTTCATATACTCTTTCCACCATCTTACTTTCCTCAACCCTCTCCTAACAATTGATTCACAGTGCTTCAACTGCGAGATTTGCCTCCTGCTACGCCTATACAATTTTACTGTCAGTTTCTGTTTCAACGCTGAATGACCTTATTTTTCTCAGCTCTTGGCCTTTGGCCCATCTTTGGAAGGGCCAGTCAGTCAAAGCCTCCAGCAGCAGGACTGAAGGGGATGAATTCCTATCGTAGTGACTAACATATTTTAGCATGTGGATGAATTTTTATGTGAAAGTCAGAGGTTAATGGGATGTAGTTGAGTTATGAGACACAGTGAAGTTAGTGTGCCTCTTCAGAGCATGAAATGGGGACTCCTACAGTGAAAGGTGATGGCAGTGCTTTTAGATTAAAACTTTTTTATACCCAAGAAGCCTCATGGAGTTGCTACAAGGTTGCAGACAATATTGTGTACACATTCATTTCTTGTGTGGAGGAGAAATGGAAAGACTTATTTTTTTAAATTATTGACAAGTTTCCAAAAAATGATCTCAAAGCTTAGGTAGAGCTGCAGTTTGGTTATTAGTTGAGCTCATAGTTTCTCTATTTGGTGTTTTTATTGTAAGTTTGGCAGAACAGCTTTTTCAGACTTAATAGCATTTTTATTATCGTATCTTCATTTCTCATTTACAAGTAGATGCTGTTCATGAACCCTTGTGAAAATCTGGAAATGGGGTGGCCTTATTCAGATCCTATGATAAAAGAAAAACGTCTGTAAAAGCGTGACAAAGGTGCCTAATTTTTGTCACAGAGAAGGATGTTTTAAATATGCATTTTCAAAAGCCAAACTGGATACACTACTGACCATGGACTATTATGTAGAAGATTTGGGACCATTACTCATTCCCAGATCAAATTGGCGTGTGGAGTTGAAGTGACAAAATGGCTAGTAGAGTTTTAGGTTGAGCCTATTTTAATTGTATCATGGGGATTCCTTACTGTGTCCCAAACATCAGTTACAGTATACAGTAGCAGGCAGTTTCACAAAAAAAAAAACAGTATTACTATACATTTTGTAAGCAGTCTGCAGCAACCTTTGCATATGAGAAATGTTTTATTTATAATAAACAAAATTGGCAGTTTTATTTATAATAAACAAAATTGGTAGTCAAAAAGAGAAATTACTGAAGAACTTGATGGTTTCAATGCCAGGTCGTCAGACCAAACATTCATAAATCAGATCAGATCAGCAGGCAAAAACACAGTACAATTGACCCCCGGGATTTGTGGGGGATGCGTACCACTAACCCCCGCGAATAGCTCAAATCCGCGTATACTTGACACCCTTCTAAAAGTGCTTGTAACTGCCTATTTTGACAGTTCAAAACACCAAAAAGCCCCCTAAAAATGCTCATACTGTACCTGATTATATTAATAGTTTTATCGCAAAAAGTGCATTTAGTCATGACAATATGAAAATACAGTACTGTGATCTGTGAATATTTCTTTTTTATAAAAAATAGTGCAAATAATGCGTATATATAGTGTGTCTGTTCCACAGAGAAATGGGAGAAGCTGCAAATCTGGAACCGTGAATAGTGTAGTAGGAGGGGTGGGGGGTCCACTGCACTTTCATGCTGTTTTACAAACATTTCTTTCTGGCTTGACTTCTGCAATCTCTTCTCTTTCTTGTGCACACTGCTTATTATTGGTATTGTAATACTAATCCTATTGAAGATATGTAACAGCAATATTGTTGTATTTGTGGAATAGTACATGAAAGTTGATTTATTACACTTAAGAGACCAGACACCTCAATTCCATCGTTCAAAACATGTTGTGCATTGCTGGATTTGCTCAGTCGACTGCAGAGCATCTGTCTTTGCTTCTTTTTTGTTTTTGTTTGTGGGGGGGGCTTTTATAGTGCTGAAATTTGTAGTTATAACTCCTGTACTATCATAATGAAAAGTATGTCGTAAGCTGCATGAAGATACATAATTGTGATGTAAATAACTGGTGTAAGCCCAGCTGTGTGTGTGTGTGTGTGTGTTGGCATTCATTTCTGACACGGTACCAGTCTCATATTTCATACAATTTCAAAGACACAGCAACCTTCCTCCCAGAATGAACTGTGTACTGTATATCTATTCATAATACTGTAAATAACAAAATGGCACAAGACAAGTGTTTGTAAGAGTTTGTATACATATTGGAACTGAGAGCCATTGCCAAGACCCCACCTCTGACATGAGCAACTAATCTTTGTTACTTAAGCCAAGTTGGTCTGAGTTCACATTTCCTGTGCCAAACCACTAGTTGTTGGTAACCTAGTAGCCTAAGCTAGCCTGCATAGGTTGGTTGAATGCCCCAGTCTTTGGGGACCTTAAATTATTGGTGATTTTTCAAATTCAAAAAGGAAGGTGTTCCTAACTTTTGCAAATATGGAGGAGTAACTCTAGTTATATCTAAGGTGTCTAGGGTGATGAAGGCTGTGTATTTTTGCTTATTCAGAATTCCAGAGTTATATCTAAGGTGTCTGGGGTGATGAAGGCTGTGTATTTTTGCTTAATTCAGAATTCCAGAGTTATATCTAAGGTGTCTAGGGTGATGAAGGCTGTGTATTTTTGCTTAATTCAGAATTCCAGAGTTATATCTAAGGTGTCTAGGGTGATGAAGGCTGTGTATTTTTGCTTATTCAGAATTCCAGAGTTATATCTAAGGTGTCTAGGGTGATGAAGGCTGTGTATTTTTGCTTATTCAGAATTCCAGAGTTATATCTAAGGTGTCTAGGGTGATGAAGGCTGTGTATTTTTGCTTATTCAGAATTCCAGAGTTATATCTAAGGTGTCTGGGGTGATGAAGGCTGTGTATTTTTGCTTAATTCAGAATTCCAGAGTTATATCTAAGGTGTCTAGGGTGATGAAGGCTGGGTATTTTTGCGTATTCAGAATTCCAGAGTTATATCTAAGGTGTATGGGGTGATGAAGGCTGTGTATTTTTGCTTATTCAGAATTCCAGAGTTATATCTAAGGTGTCTAGGGTGATGAAGGCTGTGTATTTTTGCTTAATTCAGAATTCCAGAGTTATATCTAAGGTGTCTACGGTGATGAAGGCTGTGTATTTTTGCTTATTCAGAATTCCAGAGTTATATCTAAGGTGTCTAGGGTGATGAAGGCTGTGTATTTTTGCTTATTCAGAATTCCAGAGTTATATCTAATGTGTCTAGGGTGATGAAGGCTGTGTATTTTTGCTTATTCAGAATTCCAGAGTTATATCTAAGGTGTCAGGGGTGATGAAGGCTATGTATTTTTGCTTATTCAGAATTCCAGAGTTATATCTAAGGTGTCTAGGGTGATGAAGGCTGTGTATTTTTGCTTATTCAGAATTCCAGAGTTATATCTAAGGTGTCAGGGGTGATGAAGGCTGTGTATTTTTGCTTAATTCAGAATTCCAGAGTTATATCTAAGGTGTCTAGGGTGATGAAGGCTGTGTATTTTTGGTTATTCAGAATTCCAGAGTTATATCTAAGGTGTCTAGGGTGATGAAGGCTGTGTATTTTTGCTTATTCAGAATTCCAGAGTTATATCTAAGGTGTCTAGGGTGATGAAGGCTGTGTATTTTTGCTTATTCAGAATTCCAGAGTTATATCTAAGGTGTCTAGGGTGATGAAGGCTGTGTATTTTTGCTTAATTCAGAATTCCAGAGTTATATCTAAGGTGTCTAGGGTGATGAAGGCTGTGTATTTTTGCTTTTTCAGAATTCCAGAGTTATATCTAAGGTGTCTACGGTGATGAAGGCAGTGTATTTTTGCTTATTCAGAATTCCAGAGTTATATCTAAGGTGTCTGGGGTCATGAAGGCTGTGTATTTTTGCTTAATTCAGAATTCCAGAGTTATATCTAAGGTGTCTAGGGTGATGAAGGCTGTGTATTTTTGCTTATTCAGAATTCCAGAGTTATATCTAAGGTGTCTGGGGTGATGAAGGCTGTGTATTTTTGCTTAATTCAGAATTCCAGAGTTATATCTAAGGTGTCTAGGGTGATGAAGCCTGTGTATTTTTGCTTATTCAGAATTCCAGAGTTATATCTAAGGTGTCTAGGGTGATGAAGGCTGGGTATTTTTGCTTATTCAGAATTCCAGAGTTATATCTAAGGTGTCTAGGGTGATGAAGGCTGTGTATTTTTGCTTATTCAGAATTCCAGAGTTATATCTAAGGTGTCAGGGGTGATGAAGGCTGTGTATTTTTGCTTAATTCAGAATTCCAGAGTTATATCTAAGGTGTCTAGGGTGATGAAGGCTGTGTATTTTTGCTTATTCAGAATTGCAGAGTTATATCTAAGGTGTCTAGGGTGATGAAGGCTGTGTATTTTTGCTTATTCAGAATTCCAGAGTTATATCTAAGGTGTCAGGGGTGATGAAGGCTGTGTATTTTTGCTTATTCAGAATTCCAGAGTTATATCTAAGGTGTCTAGGGTGATGAAGGCTGGGTATTTTTGCTTATTCAGAATTCCAGAGTTATATCTAAGGTGTCTAGGGTGATGAAGGCTGTGTATTTTTGCTTATTCAGAATTCCAGAGTTATATCTAAGGTGTCTGGGGTGATGAAGGCTGTGTATTTTTGCTTAATTCAGAATTCCAGAGTTATATCTAAGGTGTCTAGGGTGATGAAGGCTGTGTATTTTTGCTTATTCAGAATTCCAGAGTTATATCTAAGGTGTCTAGGGTGATGAAGACTGTGTATTTTTGCTTATTCAGAATTCCAGAGTTATATCTAAGGTGTCTAGGGTGATGAAGGCTGTGTATTTTTGCTTATTCAGAATTCCAGAGTTATATCAAAGGTGTCTAGGGTGATGAAGGCTGTGTATTTTTGCTTATTCAGAATTCCAGAGTTATATCTAAGGTGTCTAGGGTGATGAAGGCTGTGTATTTTTGCTTATTCAGAATTCCAGTGTTATATCTAAGGTGTCTAGGGTGATGAAGGCTGTGTATTTTTGCTTATTCAGAATTCCAGAGTTATATCTAAGGTGTCTAGGGTGATGAAGGCTGTGTATTTTTGCTTATTCAGAATTCCAGAGTTATATCTAAGGTGTCTAGGGTGATGAAGGCTGTGTATTTTTGCTTATTCAGAATTCCAGAGTTATATTTAAGGTGTCTAGAGTGATGAAGGCTGTGTATTTTTGCTTATTCAGAATTCCAGAGTTATATCTAAGGTGTCAGGGGTGATGAAGGCTGTGTATTTTTGCTTAATTCAGAATTCAAGAGTTATATCTAAGGTGTCAGGGGTGATGAAGGCTGTGTATTTTTGCTTATTCAGAATTCCAGAGTTATATCTAAGGTGTCAGGGGTGATGAAGGCTGTGTATTTTTGCTTAATTCAGAATTCCAGAGTTATATCTAAGGTGTCTAGGGTGATGAAGGCTGTGTATTTTTGCTTATTCAGAATTCCAGAGTTATATCTAAGGTGTCTAGGGTGATGAAGGCTGTGTATTTTTGCTTATTCAGAATTCCAGAGTTATATCTAAGGTGTCTAGGGTGGTGAAGGCTGGGTATTTTTGCTTATTCAGAATTCCAGAGTTATATCTAAGGTGTCTAAGGTGATGAAGGCTGTGTATTTTTGCTTATTCAGAATTCCAGAGTTATATCTAAGGTGTCAGGGGTGATGAAGGCTGTGTATTTTTGCTTAATTCAGAATTCCAGAGTTATATCTAAGGTGTCTAGGGTGATGAAGGCTGTGTATTTTTGCTTATTCAGAATTCCAGAGTTATATCTAAGGTGTCTAGGGTGATGAAGGCTGTGTATTTTTGCTTATTCAGAATTCCAGAGTTATATCTAAGGTGTCTAGGGTGATGAAGGCTGTGTATTTTTGCTTATTCAGAATTCCAGAGTTATATCAAAGGTGTCTAGGGTGATGAAGGCTGTGTATTTTTGCTTATTCAGAATTCCAGAGTTATATCTAAGGTGTCTAGGGTGATGAAGGCTGTGTATTTTTGCTTATTCAGAATTCCAGTGTTATATCTAAGGTGTCTAGGGTGATGAAGGCTGTGTATTTTTGCTTATTCAGAATTCCAGAGTTATATCTAAGGTGTCTAGGGTGATGAAGGCTGTGTATTTTTGCTTATTCAGAATTCCAGAGTTATATCTAAGGTGTCTAGGGTGATGAAGGCTGTGTATTTTTGCTTATTCAGAATTCCAGAGTTATATTTAAGGTGTCTAGGGTGATGAAGGCTGTGTATTTTTGCTTATTCAGAATTCCAGAGTTATATCTAAGGTGTCTAGGGTGATGAAGGCTGTGTATTTTTGCTTAATTCAGAATTCAAGAGTTATATCTAAGGTGTCAGGGGTGATGAAGGCTGTGTATTTTTGCTTATTCAGAATTCCAGAGTTATATCTAAGGTGTCAGGGGTGATGAAGGCTGTGTATTTTTGCTTAATTCAGAATTCCAGAGTTATATCTAAGGTGTCTAGGGTGATGAAGGCTGTGTATTTTTGCTTATTCAGAATTCCAGAGTTATATCTAAGGTGTCTAGGGTGATGAAGGCTGTGTATTTTTGCTTATTCAGAATTCCAGAGTTATATCTAAGGTGTCTAGGGTGGTGAAGGCTGGGTATTTTTGCTTATTCAGAATTCCAGAGTTATATCTAAGGTGTCTAAGGTGATGAAGGCTGTGTATTTTTGCTTATTCAGAATTCCAGAGTTATATCTAAGGTGTCAGGGGTGATGAAGGCTGTGTATTTTTGCTTAATTCAGAATTCCAGAGTTATATCTAAGGTGTCTAGGGTGATGAAGGCTGTGTATTTTTGCTTATTCAGAATTCCAGAGTTATATCTAAGGTGTCTAGGGTGATGAAGGCTGTGTATTTTTGCTTATTCAGAATTCCAGAGTTATATCTAAGGTGTCTAGGGTGATGAAGGCTGTGTATTTTTGCTTATTCAGATATTCAGAATTCCAGAGTTATATCTAAGGTGTCTAGGGTGATGAAGGCTGTGTATTTTTGCTTATTCAGAATTCCAGAGTTATATCTAAGGTGTCAGGGGTGATGAAGGCTGTGTATTTTTGCTTAATTCAGAATTCCAGAGTTGTATCTAAGGTGTCTAGGGTGATGAAGGCTGTGTATTTTTGCTTAATTCAGAATTCCAGAGTTATATCTAAGGTGTCTAGGGTGATGAAGGCTGTGTATTTTTGCTTATTCAGAATTCCAGAGTTATATCTAAGGTGTCTAGGGTGATGAAGGCTGTGTATTTTTGCTTATTCAGAATTCCAGTTATATCTAAGGTGTCTAGGGTGATGAAGGCTGTGTATTTTTGCTTATTCAGAATTCCAGAGTTATATCTAATGTGTCTGGGGTGATGAAGGCTGTGTATTTTTGCTTATTCAGAATTCCAGAGTTATATCTAAGGTGTCTAGGGTGATGAAGGCTGTGTATTTTTGCTTATTCAGAATTCCAGAGTTATATCTAAGGTGTCTAGGGTGATGAAGGCTGTGTATTTTTGCTTATTCAGAATTCCAGAGTTATATCTAAGGTGTCTAAGGTGATGAAGGCTGTGTATTTTTGATTATTCAGAATTCCAGAGTTATATCTAAGGTGTCAGGGGTGATGAAGGCTGTGTATTTTTGCTTAATTCAGAATTCCAGAGTTATATCTAAGGTGTCTAGGGTGATGAAGGCTGTGTATTTTTGCTTAATTCAGAATTCCAGAGTTATATCTAAGGTGTCTAGGGTGATGAAGGCTGTGTATTTTTGGTTATTCAGAATTCCAGAGTTATATCTAAGGTGTCTAGGGTGATGAAGGCTGTGTATTTTTGCTTATTCAGAATTCCAGAGTTATATCTAAGGTGTCTAGGGTGATGAAGGCTGTGTATTTTTGCTTATTCAGAATTCCAGAGTTATATCGAAGGTGTCAGGGGTGATGAAGGCTGTGTATTTTTGCTTAATTCAGAATTCCAGAGTTATATCTTAGGTGTCTAGGGTGATGAACGCTGTGTATTTTTGCTTAATTCAGAATTCCAGAGTTATATCTAAGGTGTCTAGGGTGATGAAGGCTGTGTATTTTTGCTTATTCAGAATTCTAGAGTTATATCTAAGGTGTCTAGGGTGATGAAGGCTGTGTATTTTTGCTTGTTCAGAATTCCAGAGTTATATCTAAGGTGTCTAGGGTGATGAAGGCTGTGTATTTTTGCTTATTCAGAATTCCAGAGTTATATCTAAGGTGTCTAGGGTGATGAAGGCTGTGTATTTTTGCTTATTCAGAATTCCAGAGTTATATCTAAGGTGTCAGGGGTGATGAAGGCTGTGTAGTTTTGCTTAATTCAGAATTCCAGAGTTATATCTAAGGTGTCTAGGGTGATGAAGGCTGTGTATTTTTGCTTAATTCAGAATTCCAGAGTTATATCTAAGGTGTCTACGGTGATGAAGGCTGTGTATTTTTGCTTATTCAGAATTCCAGAGTTATATCTAATGTGTCTAGGGTGATGAAGGCTGTGTATTTTTGCTTATTCAGAATTCCAGAGTTATATCTAATGTGTCTAGGGTGATGAAGGCTGTGTATTTTTGCTTATTCAGAATTCCAGAGTTATATCTAAGGTGTCTAGGGTGATGAAGGCTGTGTATTTTTGCTTATTCAGAATTCCAGAAGTGACCCATAGAAGAGAGTAGTTGTTAGCATCGCAAGTCTAGACCTCTCATACCAGGGGCTTTGCTGGGTGATGTTTTCACACCTTGTTACTTTATAATGTTTACAAGGGCCAAGTTTATTGGCCTTGAGAATAAACCACACTTCACTGTGTACATTATACTGTACAACTGTTGTTCATATCTTTGTTATAGTGTATCTTTATTGCTCTGTGGAAGGCACTGAATTTTTATTGTATATGTTAGGAACTTGTGTCATGGGTTGTTAAGAGTGGTCAGCACCCTTGCCTCACTTGTTTGGTGCATTTTGTGTGCAGTTGTTTTGCTGTTTTTTGTGCTGGTTGTGTTCTTTCAGCTTTGCGTTTAGTGCCCCCATTTTGGTTGGTCACTGTGCAACCATGTTCTCAAACCTTGGAGCTTGGTGTAGTATGTATGTGTACTACGATATAGCCTTCCACAACCATAAATTGAAGTTTCTGTCATTTTATGTCCAGGTGCTCTATTTGTAAGGTGCCTTAGAGAGGTTCATTGAAATTGAAAAATTACTTGTATATCGTGAGTGCACTTTCATCACATCCTCTCTGATTGGTACGTGTTTGATGTGTAGAGTAAATACTTGAAATATGGAATAGGTGACCCCAGAAGCAGAGAGGTTTTGCTCCTCACAGACCATTTTTCTGTATATAACCTAATTTCTGTGGTTAAATTTAAGTAGTGTGTATTATTTTTTTTATTGTGCAGAAGAGTTGAAGTAAACTCTTGATGCCTAGAATTGTGTAATATGTATACTGTAGTACCTTCTGGTGGCTTTGTAGAAAATGCCCTGTCAGATGTAAAATGATCACTGATCATGCTTTCTGTATAATGAATTTATGTTTTCTGAGTATAACATGGAGAAACTAATTGCTGAAATGGTAGTTTAGACTAATCAGAGCCCAGTTTTGGTTCTGAGCAGAAGCTGCAGATAACAGTACCTCAAAATTTGTATAATGTGAGGGACTTGGGTAACTAACTGCTGCATACGAGACAATCAAATAATGCAGTGTAGCATTGAAGTTACCCTTAAAGAGAATTCGAAGTTACCCTTAAGAGAATTCAGAGAATTTGAGAAATGACAGCAACTTCAGACATGACCAACAATTTGGTGACATATTACACTTTTAAGCATTTCCTTTCATATATCTGTTCCTTATATCCTGTAGGTTTCTCTGTCAGTGCCAACAAGAAGGAAATTCTTCTTTATTGTTATATGAGAGGCACTGAATTTTTTGGGCCATAGACCCCGCCTAGACTGTACAATTTATCTGTACGGTAATTGAAAATAGCACAAGGCTTTGTATAAAACTAAGGTGAAATAGTGTGGTAGTGTCTTTGCATTGTCTTGTAACTGTGAGGAATGTGATGTCATTCATGGTCATTTCCTTTCGGGAAGAAAAAGCAACATTACAGTATTCTTACTATGAAACACTGGACCCCCAAACCACAAAGGCAATTTAAACCAAACTAAGAATGGGTACAGTATAATCACTCACATGGGTCTCTCTTCCCTTGAAGCAAATAACTGCTCTGTTTTGAGTATTAAACAGAAGTATAACAAGAGGACTGTGTATTCTATGATTGGAGGTATTTCAGACCTTTTCTCATCTGGTGTTGGTGATGTCTTTGTATCATTTTATATGCAGGGAGAGCCCTGGCCATAGGGGGTTCATATTCAAATACAGTTGTACTAAACAGGAAACAGAAGGTGGGAGTCAGAACATGATATAATTGTCATTTTCCTCATTACAGGTTATACGATGTCTCATCATCAGTGGCCTTGGATCTTAATATGGAAATAATAGAGGCAAAGAGACATACCATATCTCGTCGTTGTCTACACAAACATAACGTTCTCTGAAAGATTCGAAGCTTTGCAGAAAATCAGATGATCATTATTGTAAAAAAAGTGCATGAACATGACCATTGAGCGTCTCTTCTAGAATCAGTGGACTTTCTCCTAGGGATTTGTCTTGATTAAAAATTGCAAATGGTCTGAGGTAACAGTTGCAGAAATTAGACGGCTGAGAAGAGACCAAAGGGAACTGGTGAAGAGTAGAGACAGAACAATGCATCTGGGGCTGGAGGGATACTGTACAGAATTTTTAATACTGTTTATTTCTGGGGCTCAGATATTACCTCCTGCTGGGATGTACTCAAAGTCAGTTCCAAGATCACCAGCCTCTCTCTCCTATAAATGGTAACAGAATAATTTCCAAGTGTGTATTGTACTCATCTTACACATCTTCATTGACATTCTTACATCAGGTTTTCCTCACATGAGGTTAGGTGTTTGAAGGCTTTTCTCCATTGTCTTATACCTAGTGCATTTTCAGTTAGAATTCCCATGTAATTTCAGACTTTGCCTTGCCCTTAGCCTCCTCTCCCATCATCGTAAACTTGGTTTTGCTTGCTTTGATTTTCAGTCTTCAGCTCTCCTTTCCAGTCTTCCATTCTTCAAACATTATTCAAGACCTCTTTCTCTGACACAGGTGTTAACACCATTGCACTGTAACTTCCTCTGTGGCTCTGATTAATGGCGGTGGGCCCTGTGCTGATCTGTGATGGACACCAATGTTTATCTCAAATTCTCTGGCTGTTTTTACCACTATATTCACACAAGTTCTAATGCCATGATAAAGTTCCAGCACTTACTCAGTAAGTCCTTGTGGCCTTTGTCTTCGTAAGTCCCAGTCTAGTTGCTTCTCTGGGTATTCTGTTCACTGCTTTCTCAAGATACATCAACATAGAACTCCCTTTTCGTGCATGTTTCTTCTTATGTCGTCATTCATTTTTACAGATTTTTCAACATTTCTTCCATCACTCACGCTTGAGCACACTGTTTCAGCAGTCATTGTCCTGTGTGTTTTGCTTATTATCATGAGTTGCTTTAACCTTAACATATAATTTGCACGATCTTTCTTCTCATTCTTGTGGCCCCATCTCCTCTGCAGTGCTGCCTCAAAGTACCCTGCACTCCTTCCTTTTTGTGACCAAAATGTTGGTTACATTCGTGTACTGTATATGCATCTGCTGATGGATATATTGGTATTTATTTATTTCCATTACGTCTGTTCCACATGGGATATTCTGCCTGATAGTTAGTGGCCTTTCAAACTTGTTCTGAATGCATATAATGTCTGCCAGTTGTGAATAGGCATTTGGTTCCATGTATTCAGGTTGGTTCCTTAATAATGATTAATTCTCTTGCTGCTTCATTGACATGTGCAGGACTCTCCTAAACTCTCCAGATGTTGCATTCTGTACTGATCCCTTTATTATACAGTATCAGTATTTTCCAGTTCATATTCTTTATCGTCTGAGAAGAATCTTGAAGCATTGCCGTTACTGTGCTACCTTGCCTCCTCCTCCTCCTCCTCATACTGTTTCCCTTGCACATCTTATTTCTGTTTTCTTTACTGCTGTGTTATTCCAAACAGGCTCTGTCTCTGATGCTGTGTCCACCACAGCATCGTCTTTTCCTTGCCACCTGCCTCTTTATCTCTCTCCCCTTCTCCTCATTCTCTCCAGAATTCAAAGTCTCCACTTATTTCTGTGTTCCCCTGACCCTTGGCCTTTATCAAAGAATGATTGAGGAGGTTGCTCAGGTCATTAGCTCCTGTGCTGTCCTGCTGGTTCTCAGCTGACAGCAGTAACTGTTGTGTTGTTTGTTATCTGCGGCACCCATGTACTGTATGGGTCCACCAGTTAAAGTGTAATGTGCATCACTTGCTGTACAGTAGATGGTACTAAAGGTTCTCTTCAGTTCAGTCTCCCTTTGACCTCACGTGCATTGCTGTTTGCCTTTTACTTTTCAACTAATCCTTGTCTGATTTTAAATTTTCTTTTGTTCATGAGACTTACCTGCCAGATATATATATAGCTGTATTCTCCGAAGGTCCGACAGAATTTCAAAATTCGCGGCACACGCAGTGGCCGGTCAGGTGGTTAGTACCCATTCCCGCCGCTGGGAGGCGGGTATCAGGAACCATTCCCATTTTCTATTCAGATTTTCTCTGTCGCCGGACTGTCAACACTTGTTGTCAGTTCCTCCGCCTTTTGGATTTCGAAATTTGTTGTCACTTAAGTATTTTGGTTGTTTTTTGGTATTCGACTGGATCTGTGTCTTGGCATACGCTCTTTGTGGACCGTTTTTGATTTTGCTTTTGACTTTTCTTATAATTAAGATGTCTTACCTCTAGCTATCGAGTCTGTAGCTTGGGTGAATGTAAGGTGAGGCTATCGAAGACTTTGATAGTTCCTCACTCTTTATGTATGATATGTAAGGGTGTTCAATGCTCTATGATAATCGGTAATGAATGTGTGGGATTGTCTGAGGGTGAGTGGAAGAAATATGAAGCCTATATGCTTTAATTGGAGCGTGATAGGCTGAGGAAATCTTCCTCCTAGAGTGCATCCTTAGTTGGACAGTCAGGGTTTTCTCCTACTAGTAACCCTGTAGTAAATTTATTACTAACCCTGTAGTTTGTTGCTGCAGAAGGTAATTCCCTGGCTCTCGTGTGGAGTCAATGCGTGCTCTTGAAACTAAAGTGAATGCAATTCAAACGCATAGTGTTAGTGCTAGTGCCCCTAGTGTTGTGGAGGGGGCGTCAGATCGGCCCTATAATGCCTCTAGGCCTGGACTTCTGTCGAACTCCCAGGACCAGGGAGGGGGCATGTCGAAAGCCGCATGAGGGTTACGGGGGCTTCCCACCGATCTGGCGTCCCTTCGGCAGGTCCTGATGACGCTACCCAGGCTGCCAGGGATCGTGCTCAGGCACGCATCCTGAAGGATTGCTTCTCGTCCTCCGACACGTCCTCCCCGCCTCGGGGTTGGAGCTCTCGGTTGGACTCTCGCCCTCTTAAGAGAAGCTTAGAGGAGAGGACGCTTCACGTCCTCTTCCTCTAGACGTTTGTACTCTTCCCCGAAAGTTGCGTGGATATTCCTCTGCAGAAGAGAATAAAGTGTTTTTCGAATGATCACTCTACTCGACCCCCCTGTCGCGCTAAGGCAAGGGCTAGAGCTTCTTCCCCTGTGGAAGGAAGTATACGTCTCTCGCCCCTTTCCTTCTCTCAGGTTCAGCCCTTCTCCCGAGAGAGTGGCTTCTCCAACGCGTAAGATTTTGTTGGGTTTGCAACAACAGCTGGATGCTCTCATGAACCTTTCAAGATTCGAATCTGCCTGTTAAGAGGTACAGACTTTCACCTTCGTCTCCCGCTTCGGGAACGAGACAGAGCGTCTGTCGTCTAGAGAGAGTGTTTAGTGGCTTCCTATTCGTCTTCCCCGAGTTGAGGTGTTGGCCTTTTCTCTTGTCTCGCGCCAGGAGCGCGTCTTGCTCTTCGTGCGCTTCTCACGACTCACGCGCTCCTCACCTTGACGCTCGGCGCGCGCCTAGCCATGACGCTTCGCGCGCGCCACGCTGTGACTCTCTTCTAGTACTTGCCACGGAGCCTCTCGCGCGTCACGCCATGACGCTCCGCGCTCGCTTCGCCGTATAGCTTCAAGTCTTGTGTTGACACCGCTCCAGTTGTTCATCATGTCGCACAACTACCCGCTTCAACATCTGATGTCCTTCTTAATTTAGCCAGTACTTGCTTCGGCAGTACATATACTAATTGGAACGATACAGAGAAGATTAGCATGGCTCTTGCGCAAGGATGACACGCTAATCGTGAAGCGTTCCACATTTTTTATGTTTACTATACGTACTCTAGTTGACGACTTCTTCGTTCGCGGGAGTTCCCGCTTACGTATCGGCGAATCGGAACTACTTTCACCACTCACTCAAGACCCACCAGCTGCGGAAGAACATCCTCTTTCGTCACAGCCTTTGTATGAAGAGAAACTTCTTTCGTCTTCTTCTTCCTCTGATTATCAGACTCTGGCTTTTTTCTTAAGGATCTGTTTCCTGAGCCTTTTCAACCGTCGGCTCCTCTCTCTCCACCTTCGCAGTTGTCTTTGTCTTAAGGGGAGCGTTTGACGAAAAAATCGGAAATAAAATTTTCTGGGATATTTTATATATGGCATCATACATATCCTGACTATCTTCTCAGAAAGTTTTATTTAAAAGTTCGCCACAGTTAGAAGTTATAAACAAAACAGTAACCTATCATAGTCAAATTACATTTTTCATATAATGTAATGATATTGTCAGTATATCGGTGGTAATTTCCTTTTAGATATGAAATAATATCTAATGCGATCTATGGCAACCCTGTGGACATAGTACGCATCAGCGAAAGACAGGAATGCCGCAGAGCAGTCAGTGGCAGTCAGTCAGTAGCAGCTCAGAGCTTGACTAAGTAAAACGTCGCGCTGGCCAACCTCAGCCGTGTTTTGACACTCGCTTCATTTAGCTTCATTTAGCGAAGTTATATTACTTTGCAGGTCTATTTTTTGGCTTTTCATTATGTCATAAAAACATCAAACTGTGTAACGGCAAGCAAATAAATACACAGAGAAGCAAAAAATATCGTTTTTCTCAAAACTAAAGTTATCGACATTCAAACTGCATCTCCTTCATAACGCTTGCACCGATCTCAGATACAAAAAGTAAACGAAAGCTAAATGTTTGCATAACAAAGGGGCTTCCATGGGAAGCAACACGAGACCCGCACCACGAGAGAGAGTTTTTTTCCCGAAGGAATGTCACTTCCAAGAGAGGTAGCAAGTGACTCCCTTCATCTCCAGACTCCCTTTGCAACCAGGCTTCATTTTGCACAAGCCTGGAAAGAGTGAGGGGCAGACGTTTGGTCCCTCCTACTGTTAGAGAGAGGTTACTTGATTCCCTTTCTGTCTCCTCTTTTGTTTTTTGTTTCCCAACTGCCTTCCTGTCAAACAGAAAATTGTTTGACCTGCTCGAACAGATGTTCGAGCGGAGAGCAGTGGAACAGATCTTGGACTCGGTGTTCCCCGGGATTTTACTACAGATTGTTTCTAGTCCCGAAACTTTCAGTAGGCTGGAGACCCGTCTTGGACGTCAACAGGTCGAACAACTTGGTCCGGAAGGAAAAGTTCAAGATGGAGGCCTCGCAGTCAATACTAGGAGCCCTTCATCCCGGGGATTGGATGGTATCTTTGGATCTCCAAGATACTTATCTTCACGCCCCAATTCATCCACGTTCGGTGAAGTATCTCAGGTTGTCTTGGGGGACTAGACGTACCAGTTCAGGGCTCTCTGCTTTGGACTCTGCACAACGGCCATACCACGTTGAAAACACCGCTTCTCGTCCGATCAGCGAAGTTAAGCAACGTTGGGTCGGGTCAGTACTTGGATGGTTGACCGCCTGGGAACACCAGATGCTGTTGGCGTCACATTTTGCTCCGAGGGTGTTTACACGTCTCATGAAAAACGTTGCGATGCAGTTGCATCTGTCGCACGTCAGGATCTCACTCTACTTGGACGACTGGTTGATTCGAGCGTCGTCGAAGCGAAGGTATCTAGAGGACCTTCAGTTGACTCTGCAACTCGTGAAGTCCCTGGGACTTCTGGTCTGTGGAGAAGTCGCAGCTGATCCCCTCACTGTCCATTGTGTCTGGGAATTCAGCGGCTTTTATAGCGTCTCCGTCGCAAGAACGGCAACTTCTATGTACGAAAAAGTTTCGGCCTTCTTGGAAAAGGAAACATGCTAGGTGAAGGAAGGAATGAGTCTGCTGGGGACCATTTCCTCGCTGGAGAAGTTTGTTTTCTGGGGAGTCTGCATCTCAGGCCTCTTCAGTTCTTTTTGTTGGAGAACTGACAAAGCAAGGAAGACTTGAAAGAGGAATTGAGAATTCTTCCTTATATAAAGAGAATCTGTGGTGGTGGCTCGATCCAACGGAATTGCAGAAAGGGATCTCCCTCAAGCTTCTGAGCCCCAACCTAGTGTTGTTTTTCCGACGGGTCGTCAACAGGTTGGGGGGCAACACTAGAGGGAGAGGAAGTGTTAGGAACCTGGAGAGAGGAACAGGTGTCCTGGCACATCGACTTCAAAGATTTGGCGGCTATCTTTTAGCTCGCCAATTCTTCGAGGTCCAAGTTTGCAATCGTGTAGTTCTAGCAAACTCGGACAATACTACTTGTTCCCTGTTCAGCCTTGCAAGAGAGATTATTCTTTGAGCCTATGCTCGCAACATTTCGATTCTCACAAGTTTTGTTGCAGGGGTCGAAAATGTTCGAGCAGACCTGCTCTGTTGGCGCCATCAACTCCTGCCGAAGGAATGGACCCTTCATCAGGAGGTTTGCCAAGATTTTTGGAAATTTTGGGGTCGCCATCTTGTGGATATTTTCACGACCTCAAGAACAGCGAGGCTCCCTCTATAAAGCTCATCTGTACTCGACCCTGGGGCAGTTGCGATAGTTGCTCTTCCCTGGGATTGGACGGGAATAGATGTTTACGCCTTTTTCCCCGTTCTAAATTCTGGGAGAAGTCATACGCAAGTTCGCGGCCTCACAAGGGACGAGGATGACTCTCATCCCCACGTTTTGGCCTTCGAACCACTGGTTCTCGGAGTTTCTCTTCTGGTTGGTAGACGTTCCGAGGACCCTTCCTATGAGAGCAGACCTGCTCATACAAACCCACTTCACGAGATATCTTTGAATCTCCCCGCTCTGAACCTGACTGCTTTCAGACTATCGAAACTTGGTCAGAGCGAAGGGGTTTTTTCTGGCCAGGTGGCACGGGCCATCGCTAGAGCCAGAAGTTCTTCATCTAAAGGATATATCTAGCGAAGTGAGCAACCTTCAAAGGTTGGTGTAGAAAGAAGGGCTTTTCCTCTTCCTCTATCACTGTGAGCCAGGTTGCGGATTTTCTCCTTTACTTAAGAGAAAAACTCGATATAGCAGTTCCGACTATCAAGTGTTATCGGAGCATGCTTTCGATTGTATTCAGACACAGAGGATTAGCTTTGTCTGACAATAAGGACCTCCACGATCTTACGAGCTCTTTCAAGACGTCCAAGGTTCCTCAGCTGATTTCCCCTGCTTGGAACTTGGACGTAATGCTCAAGTTTTTGATGTTTAGTCCTTTTGAGCCTCTCCACTCTGCATCTCTTAAGGATGTTACTCGAAAACGGCATTCCTCGCGGCGAAGAGAGTGAGAGAAGTTCGAGGCTGTCATGTGGGCTTCAAGGAACACAATGCTGTCTATTCTTTAAGCCCTAAGTTCTTGGCTAAGAATGATAGGTCTTCTAACCCTTGGCCTAGACACTTTGAAATTAAAGGTTTAGCAGACCTTATTGGACAGGAACCTGAGGGAGTTCTATGTCCAGTTAGAGCTCTCAAGTACTACCTTAAAAGAACACAGGACACTCGTGGTCCATTGGATGTTTTATGGTGTTCTGTGAGGCAACCAGTTAAACCTATGTCGAAGAATGCACTGGCATTCTTCATTAGGGACGTCATTAAGGACGCACACTCTAGTTGTGACGACTCCAACTTCAAGTTGTTGAGAGTTAACGCTCACGAGGTGAGGGCAGTTGCTACCTCCATGGCGTTCAAGAAAAATATGGTACTCAGTGACATTTTTAGTGCCACATTTTGGTGAAGTCAATTCGGTGTTTGCCTCACACTCTTGGCAAGATGTTTAGGTAGCATACGAAAATTGCTTTTCGCTGGGACCATACATTGCTGCTTCAGCAACCTTGGGGACAGGGGGTAACTCTGATCCTATCCCCTTTTTAATTGTGTTTTTGTGGTTGTTGGGTCGACTACTGGAGGCAGTCTTCCCAATCCTTTGCAAACTAACGCTTTAGGTGTTGGTTAGGTGGTTAGTAATGCTCTTTTGTCCTCTTTGTATGGGCTATGATCTAGTCACATTGTGGTCACGCCCCCATTGACAGATCATCTAGAAGTCGCCAGCTATATAGGTCACTACCTCGCTGGGGTCTCTAGTAAAGCAGAAGCAGACTAGAGTGACAGTAACCACTCAGTCAGCTACGCTATCAGATAAGGAACCAAAATAATTTTACCAATAATTGGTTTTTTTCCCTAATTCTTGGCTGTCTCTACCCCCCTCCAAAGGTGGTATTCAGCTATATATATATCTGGCAGGTAAGTCTCATGAACAAAATGATATTTTAATGATAAAATAAAGTTTGTTCATACTTACCTGGCAGATATATATATTTATATTGCCCTCCCTCCTCCCCTCAGGAGACAGTGGCGTTAGAAAATCTGAATAGAAAATGGGAATGGTTCCTGATACCCGCCTCCCAGCGGCGGGAATGGGTACTAACCACCTGACCGGCCACTGCGTGTGCCGCGAATTTTGAAATTCTGTCGGACCTTCGGAGAATACAGCTATATATATATCTGCCAGGTAAGTATGAACAAACTTTATTTTATCATTAAAATATCATTTTTTGATATTTATTGTACACAGTACAATCTTCTTTGATTATTCTCAAAGATTGTGTAGCCTTGCCATTGCTAGGATAGGCATTGTCTGTTGGCCTTTACTTCTGTATTGAAGAAAAGTGAAGCTAATTATGTTTTTTAAGGATGTTAAATCATAATGTTGAGTTGAAAATTCGAGAGTTGTAGCCCTTCTGTCCAGAAATGTTGTCAAAATACTCAGCCCCAGGAGAGTCAGGTGTTTTGTTCCAGCGATTGGTCTAATCTGCCTCATTTCATAATAATCAACCTCAGTTTGTAGTAGTCTACCTCATGTAATAATAATCTATCACAGGTTGTAAGAATTTAAGAAAGCTTCCTCAGGCAAGCCATGGGGGGTTCTAGCAAGGTGACTTTGTGGTTTGTTGAAATAATGGACATCAGAATTGTTACAGTGCCTGATCTTATATTTTAGTGATGGAATAATTTATTTCTTCAGTTATTTGTAAGTAATTTCGTTTTAACAGTATATGTTTATTTTAGTATTTTCATTTGCATCATTTTGTTGCAAAATTTGGCACTTCTGTTATGCCTCTTCTTCTTTAGTTAAAGGAACACAATTAATGGAATAGTATATTTTTGATTACTTCATTGCAATTAGAAATAGTGGCCATGACTATTGATCACTCTGTTCAGAAGAATTGTAGTTGATTTTTTACATATTAATGTTTAATTTTGTAGCTATAACAAACCTCATTTTTGTGTTCTTTTTTTTACATAATTTCATACTGTACATTTTGAGATTTGAGTTTTCAAGAGTGGTAATGCATCAATGATCATTGTTTTTTGAAGACTGTTATTAACTCTCAAGAATAGGTCAAGGTATATACAAGTATTTGTACCTTGGTTTTAAGATTATTTCTTTGAGAGGCAGCAGCAAATGTTATCAACTTCTCTCTAAAATGTTTCTTTGTTTATTATTCGCTTTTGCCTGTTACAAGCCCATTACATTACCCTGGCCTTCTTCGTGTGGCGTTTTAGACACTATAATCCACTAGAAGCAAAAAGGAGAACACTAGTAGGTGGCCTGTGTGCAGTTTCCTCTGAGGTTATAGATGGTCATCACAGTAAGCATTTTTACATCAGTGTTTGCTTTGTCATATTAGGTTAGCAGCAGCTTCGCAGATTTTAAGGTGGAACTCTTTCCATAGGTGGCTAGTAGGAGGCTTTATGACCCCAGACTTCACAGCTACCAGGTTACTTCATGGTCAACTTCTGATTTTGTCTTCTCAGACACTTTTCAAGTTCCTGCCTCCCTTCAACCATTTTAATAGACTGGTTTGTTTATACATTTATATTTTTAGCAAGATTCATTTTAGGGTAGGTCTCTTTTCTGAAATTTGGTTAAAAATCCTGCATTTCAGTAAGTTACAGCTGTTATTGATGCTCAGTTCTGATTAAATAAGTAAAAAATATCTTGTTCGGTTTCAACTTGTGCATTTCACATTTCTCAGGCTATTCTTTAGTTGCATTATCTATCGGTAGAGATTCTTCTTCAGTTACTTGAGCTCAGTGGCTACAACAGGCAAGTTTCTGTATCGGCAATCTGCTGAGGTTTCCATCTGTCTCACTTTCTGAAGTTATCCGCTTGTTCTGGAAGAATGGCAGTCCAGCTCCTGACTCCGTTTGCCCTTGGAATGGAATTTTGAGTTTCTCTATTCCTGACTATCCTCCAGGGAGCTGCCTTGGTTTTCTCAGGATCCTTTCACCTGGTTGGCAGTGCAGCAGCTCAGCATCCTCCTGTTTAAGATAAAGTAACAGGCTTGTGAATAACAATTGACGTTGTTTTTAATCACAGTTCAGTTAATTGTAACTAAATTCTCTCTCTCCTGATTCCTTGGCTCTTTTGCAGTTGTATCTGCAAGGAAAATTGTGTTGACCATCAGTGGCATCAGAGCAGACTGAATAAATGTTGTATTTGGGTGTTCTGTATCGCAAAAGGAATGCCACACTGGAGTAGTAATATCCCATCATCAAATTGTTCACACACGTCACTCCTGGCTTTTTGATGAATACCCCACTTGACCTGATCCCTGAAGCAGAGAATGCAGGTCGACACAAAATCAAATCTGCATTAGATATTAAACAAGATTTAATATTCATCAAGAACAAATCCATCAGTAACCCAAAAGTCCCCAGCTTGAATGCCCCGCAGGAGGTGTCAGGACCTATCTCTAAGGGCTATCGCACATATACCAGACTATGCAGAAAACCATTAGTTTCATCAGGTGTTCTCCAAAGTTAAAGTCACGATAGGTGAGATAACAGTCAGTGTGCAAATATTAACAGAGAGTGATACAAATACCAAAAGTCAGAATATTATAATATATTTACAACACAATAAAGATAGAAATGACTGCGGAACCACTACAGATACATCAATATATGAATAATAACATTCACACAATTACTATGAATACAATAATAATTTGAGCAAAACACCCCCACTATTAATTAGAGAAACCAAAAACATACATTCTCAAAAATAGGAGGGTCCCAAAAGAAAGGAGAAAATAACGGCCAGAACGAAGCCTAACAATGAACAAAACTAAGATGCCCTAACAAAAACAAAGTGGCCACTAAGAGTTTTAAGCTCCACAAAAATCCTTATATGAGGAACTGCCTCTTGATCCAGTGGGACGTAATGGAGAAAGGCAAGGCGGGAAGGGCTCCCCCACTATACTTTAAAGTCTGCAGACCAAAGGAATGACCTCCACACAAAAGGTCCACGTCTCTCTTACATCACCAGAATCAAGTAATAGACTTACACCTGCTCACAGCAAGGTCCCCCAGGCAGATACTGGCCCAAGGCTACAGCAAGAGGAGGCTGCAGCATTGCAACAGTATATCATTGAGAAGGAAAAGCGAATATTTGCAGAATGTAGGCGTGAACTTGCTGTAATCCAAATGTACCACCATGGGGGCCAGAACTAGACTGCTCTACTAGGGCACAGGGACTTCCGATTACACCTCGGAAGTCCAAGGACACCAAAAACAGGACTCTGAGAAAAACCAGGCCAAGGATCAAAACAGGAATGGAAACTCAAAATAATGTGGGGGAAGAAAACTCAAAACCCTGATGGGGATACTAAAATAAATAACAAAATGGGGTAAACTAAAGATAAAGGAAAAAAAAAAGAACAAAGTTCTAACATATGGAAGTGCTTTCCTCAGTATCAGCAACTTAGGAATCAATGAAGCTTTCTTGACTAAAAACTATTCTGTTCACGATGTCCTCTAGATAGCTATAATGTGAGAGCAGATGCATTCCCCTACTGGTAGCGTATATATGAATGTATAACTTGGCCTAAATTTCCTCCCCCATTTAGAAAACAAAAATAATGAGCTTTTCTTCTGGCTGCACTTTGTTCTGAAGTAGTTCAGCTGCCTCAGATACTAAGTGCACAGTTTGCCTGTTCTCTGACCAGATCAAAGGTGCCAGTTCCATTTAGAGTTTACTTAACATCTCTAAAACCCTTTATCATGAATAAACTAAAGAATATTTGGAATAATGAACCTTGCAGCAAGTAAGAGCAGATGCAATCCGCATTCTTCGCACCAAAGAATGGATCTCTTTCAAATGTGCCGCACCAGGAGGCCTATGACCTTCTCATACTTGACCCAAAGCCTTCCTGTATGTAGACAATGCAGGTCAAGACCAACAGTCACACATCTCTCGTGCAGATGTCGAAACTGAATCCACACATAGCCTAACTAATACAGTATATAAACATTATTTAATTTATATTGACCTTCTGATGTTGTATTGTTCGCCTAAGTCAGCTCTTGACTTCAATAAACAAGAGAAAGACTTACGAACCCAAGCGACAAACCATATCTGAGAGTGCTCACAACCTTCCGTCACCACCACAGTCACAAACTCCTGACCTCCTGCCGTAGCCCTTTGTTTTTCCAACAACCGTCTACCATTTGTATCATGACGTCACAACAGCAACCACTGTCCCATTCCAAAGAGAATGAGAGGCCAGGCTTTACAAACACCCAACAGAAATACAGCATACTTTATCTATATTTCTTAAATGTATAACGCCTACACCACAACCTGTAACCCGTTTAATGAAAGTAACAATAATGATTGAATATATAACACTACATAATATATTAGAACTGAATTACCTGTCCCCTATTCACGTGAATAATGAGACTTAAAGACTGACAGATAATCAGAAGCCTCAGCCAACAACAGATGCTGTATCAAGTTCAGGAAGTAAATCCTTTGGGCCAACCCAATGAGAGTTGTGGTCCTGTCAAACTGCCAGATTATAATAGTGATGAATGCCCTAGTTTCGTTTTGGGTCGGTCTCTTGTCACCAAAATTGCTACTATGATTCTCTCTCTTCCTGAGGTTTATGGTCAAGGCATTGCTACAGCAACACCATACCATACCCTTCTTTTTTCCAGTGGTGTACTGTACTCGTATGTATAAAGAAACTGTCAAAGCCAAAGCTTTCGATTAACTTTCTATCCATTTTTATTTTTCTGCTTTTGCATTCAATCAGCAGATATTGGGGTGACACATTCAAGTTCATTTTAATGTTGAGGAACCCAGAACATTAACAGGACTGAAAGCCAATCTGTACAAAACTTGTTCTTGCAGTTCATGTACAGGGACATAGAAATTGGATAATGACATTTTGTGTGTTTAGCACTTTAGTTAGTCGAACATTACTCTAAATCTTTAAGTGCCTTGTGCACAATAAAATCATTGGCACTGTATTGTATCTACTGTATAAACCTTCTGATACTAATTTTGTCTACAGGTATCCTGTATTGTGACTGACGAACTATCGAGCGAAAAGGTTCTTCAATGTGATGATTTTTTCTGTAGCATGCTGCAGGTGAGGCTTGTATTAAAAGTGTAGTAGTTGCAGTAAGAGGAGAGTATGACCCTAAATAATTGGGTAAATCAAGCATTTTTTAGTATTTAATGTAAGCTATGTTGAATCTGTGGATTGCTTGATAACACACACACATTGTTCAAAAGCCAGTCTGAGAGTTATTCATGATGCACTGACTGGCTGACTGACACGTTTGGCAGTGTTCAGCTTGTTACCCTGACCCTTCGTTTTCAAAGTTAGCATACCACAAAGCACAAGTCATCTGCTTAATAATGACACCAGAATGAGCACCGTCATATTTTGATTAGCAATTTCACAGACAGTGTGTGAAGTGAAATATTGCCTGTCACAGAAGTAGCTCTTTGATAGATGGGACCTGCAAAGGTTTAGTAACTGATAGTGTTAAATGGGGTCAGGGTCTGCTAAAACCTTGTCTTCTGCATCTGAATTCTTGAATTGCTTTATACCTTCAGAGATTCCATAACCATTTGGGTCCCATTCTCTCTGCGTCACTAAGTCTCTGGGTATTGGCTTTAGCGTTAGCAACTGATCCTTGAGTTCTCTCTGAATTAGAATTTGGTGTAGGGCTTCATTTATGGCTTTTCTCCAGGATTGCATTGTGCCTCTTGCTGGTTCCTGGTCTGCTTTGTCAGTATATGCTGTTTCTAGTCAACTGCTCCTCATCTCTTGTCCAGACCATCAAGATGCCTTAGATCACAGTCCGTTTTTCACCCATTGCGCAGCTGTCCATATCTCCTCCATCACTTCATCCTTGAATTGGTCCTCTCGTGCACCTGCCATGAATCTTGGGTTCTCCCACCTCTTCAAAGTAGCTTCTGTTTTCTTCCTAAGTGCCCAGGTCTCCACTGCAGAAAGCAGAAGTAGAGGCCTTGTGCAAGCATCCAGCAGTCTCCCTCTCCTCGACTGCAGAGGTCGTATTTCCATCTTCATAGCAGCTTCACATTCAGCATTTCTTCAGGGCTGATTTGACATGCAGTTTGAGACTCAAAACTTGCTTTTGGTGTTTGTTCAGAATCAGGCAAAAGGCTTTGAGATTGCCTACTGAGTTACATATTAAATTCCAGCAGAAAAAAGTGTTCAGTAGAATTATCACAAGAGTGAATATACAAGTCCTAATGTGTAGAATAAAGGAAAATAAGCAAAAATTGTGATCCAGAGTTGAGCCTTTAATAAGAAAACTCCAAATGTCTGACTGTGAAAGACCATGGTCTCACATAGATTGACCCAGTCAGTGTTTGAGATCTTGTGTGTGTGTTTTTTTTTTTCGAGGCAACAAATTAGACATCAGGGCTGACCCAGCAGCTGTGAATGTAGCCACAGATTCTCTGTTAAAGAAGCAGAACACTGTGGAAAAGAGCAGTGAATTGAGCACAACTGGACACAGAAGCTATATCACAGTGGATGGTGTGGCTGTAGGAATATCTGATTGTCTTAGTAACTTCACCTAATTCTCCTTTCTGGGTAGAATGATTTCAGTTTCAGATTTTCTATGTTCTGCTGAATAGGTGCATTCCAAATTGGGTGAGAGTGACACTACAAATTATAGTGGTAGTGTGAAGTTACTATTAGAATCCCGAGTATATAAATAGGCTGACGTGTAACTGACAGTTGGGTGTTTGTGGTGACTCATATTACTGGGTGTGCTATATTCTTCAAGAGATAAACACTCCATGAACATCCATACAGCAAGGGTCCACAAAACTGAGTCTTCATGTGCAAAGTAAAGAACACAGACAGTATCCCAGGTGTTTTGAATGATTATTGTAAACAGTTGTTTTTAAACAATGATTACTAACAGCAACGAAAACTGTGGCAATTGAAATAAATATTGAAAAATACTTTTGGTTCCTTCAGGCCAGGTTATTTTATTGCAAGAGGAGGGCCATGGTCCAGGGGCTGACATAGAAGTCTCTGAAGCTTTCAAACTGTGGGCTTTGTGGTCACCAGGCAGCAGAAATGTAACCCTCATGAGATAAGTCAGGGGATACAGTCAGTTGAGTGACCCTTGAAGGCACAAACTTAGGGCTACAATTTAAAGTGTCTTAGTACAGTTTTACCTTGCAGGGGGTTAGTGTCATCAGCAAACCTCATGTGGTACACCGTAGGCATTACTTAAGGTTCTTCGCATTGCCCCTTCGGCCCCCAGCTGTAACCCCTTCCATTCCTTTTACTGCACCTCCGTTCATATTCTCTTTCTTCCATCTTACTCTCCACCCTCTCCTAACAGTTGATTCATAGTGCAACTGCAAAAGTTTTCCTCCCGTTACACCTTTCAAACCTTTTACTCTCAATTTATCCTTTCAGCGCTGAATGACCTCATAGGTCCCAGTGCTTGGCCAGTGGCTTAAATTTTGTATTTTAGTTCTATTTCTTAGTAATGTTTAAAATGAATTCTCTGTTAAAACAGCAGCCTCCACGAATGCAGTCAAAACAATCGGGTCTTTGTATAATTATACATCTTCAGGACTTGCATAACTAGACACTGGAGATAATTTGCAGAAAACACAAGGCTTTTGAAGTTTAGCAATTGTAATTATGGCTACAACTCCACAGGCTCTGTATCTTTTGCCCTACAGTGTACTAAAGCAGATGATAATATTGGCAAGTTTTGTTTTTTTGATTACTCATCTGAAAAGGTATCAGAGGCAGTGTAAAGTTAAGGTAATAAGTTTGTTGCTCTGTGACACAAGTGTGGGCACTTTCCATGAACTCATGTTGGTGTTTTGTGGGGAACAACCTCAGTTGTTGAAAACTATTTGAGATTTCATGTTTGCTGTTCTTAGTATGTGAACCTCATAGACCCTGGAATGAGAGAAATGTTTGAGACTGTTCAGGAAGTGGATGTTGTGCAAGTAGAGCCTCAGAAGTTCAGCCAAGATGCAGTGCGCTGCTGCCCTGCAACAATTCACCTTGTGTTTTGATTACGCTTTTATACAATTATTAATAATTTACTGAACTGTCTTTTTTATTTCCTCATAACTGATCTCTTCTTTCTGTATTTCCTATTGCTGTCTGTTGTAACTTCTTTCAAATGAACACTAATATTCTTTGGAAGCTTCTGGGATTGCAAGTCAGTGACTCTTGTATGCTTGTTCCATATGAGTAGGGGTTTATCTTCTGAATAATAATAATAATAATAATAATAATAATAATAATTCTGCGTCCTGTGTTCTTGTTTCCATGGAAGAGCTGAAAGGTCTTGGTGCTGTTTGCATTAAAACTTATAGGCATAATACCCATCTTTTTTTTTTATTAATTTATCATTACCGTTTGTATATACATTCATCTGTTTATTGATTTGGCTTCTGATTTTAATCTAAATTGTTCATTTAATTTTTATCCCGAGATGGACAATTATTCTTTTCAGGTTTATGATAAATTTCATGGTCCTTTTGTCTTGTTCCATGTGAATGAATGTGACCCAGTCTGAATCATAATGATATTGAATAATAATTATAATATTGAATAATAACAACACTATTTACTTGTAGCTGGTATGTACTCTGAAATTTGAGAGTACAAATTGTGTGACTGTTTGTAGAGCCTTTTTTTTCATGACAGATTGATTGTGAGCGAGAAAGAGAATCCGTTCACACGTGAAAATTCACCAGGACAAAATTTTCACATTTTTGGAAGGTGAAGCATTTTCAGGTTTCTCAAGAGGTTCCAGTTTTTCTTCTGACTTACAATTGAGTGACCTCGGGGTTGTGACACAGCATTTTTATTTGTTCTTATGCTCTGGAGTTTAACTTGTTAAGTTGTGAAAGCTTTCATTCAGAATTATGCATTGACTTGAAATGTCTTTTATGTTGCACAAAAATCAGGTTCCCAAAAGAGAACTGAACTCAGTGGGTCCTCTCTGCTCTCATTGCTATTGGATTCAGTTGATGTGGTCCTCCTTGTGATGATCTTGGTTCCCTTGTGACACAGTCTGTCCAGTTTAGTTCAGGACCCAAGTTTAACACAAAAAACATTTCCATATTGCAAATGGCTTGCCCCAACTCAATTCTTTTTAGAGATATCCTGTCAGATTGTCAAGGATATTTCATTGATTATTGTATTCTTAAGAAGTTTCCTTTTCACAAATAAATTTTGTCCTTCATCCCACACTTACAATCAGACATATCTTGAGAGTCTGTCAAACTTTCAACCAACAATGTCAATCAGATATCAGAAACAAACATCGTTGGGAAATTTTGTCAGAATCTTCATGTTTAGTTAACCCTATTTAGATGATTTTAAGGATTTTGCAATATATGAGGTGAGATTAATATAATCTTGAAAACCATCCCATCTGCAAGGCCTACGAGAGCTAATGGTAAACCATTTACGTATTGTTAGTGATCAGCATTTGAAGTTGCTGACATAGTTCTGTTAGTGTAGAATAGAAAGATGGCAGTCTTCAGTATTTTTTCTATAGTGTATGGTAATGGTTCCTGGACTTGAGAATTTTGTTAGAAAGTAAGCATATGCCTCCTCCACATAGCATACAGTGGCCTCATTCAATTCAATTCTGATTAATATATTCAAGGTTATCAGTGAATTGTTACCTAATCAAATTATTTGTCAGTAGGCCTAACCTTCTCTGGAGTGGTGTCTTCCCACAGTGTAGAATTTGTTGAGCAACCAATGCAGAAGTCAAAAAGTTGACAAGCAAACTTGATGTATGCTTGGTGTCAATTCAACATTGTAGCCCTCCTTCCTAAATGAGGATGAAGTCTCTCTCATTCCTGAATGTAGGAATTTCAGGAGGAGCCACAAGGTCTGCATTTTTGTGAAGGAAGGTAAATCTGTTGTCAACAGTTTTGTAGGAAGTAGTCATTTTTGTGGCCCAAGGAAGTGTTGTAATTTGCTGAAATCTGAGACCATTAACCTTGCTGGGAAGGCTCTTTGGCTTCAGAACCATTTTGCTGTTGAATTCGAAAAATTTTTGTGAGTGTGACAGATGAATAAGTCTTTAATTACACTGATTTTCTGTGAGTTAAATGCTTTCTTTTTTATTACAGGAGTGTGGCTTAGCCAGTGCTTTATTCTGGTGTAGCTGTGATGCTGAGGATATGAAAGGTTTTTCTTCATAGTGAGGCACAAACCTCTTCGGTTCAAACAATCCACATCTTGAGAGGTTTCTGTTACAGACAAGAGGAAATTTCCCTTGCAAAAACAAAGGGAAGTCTTGTGTTTATTTTGTATAACGAAGTGAATGGTATTTAAAAATAAAACTGATGTAAGTAATGAGTATAGTAGAAACTTTCAAAATGGTAGGACTTAATCATTTATATATATGATGGATTTCAGTAAAAAATGTGCAAATTTATGATCAGTTTTTGACCCCTGTTCCTATAGTAAACACTTCTGATGCAGCAGGATCATTTGAAACCTTATCAACAGCTTGGTTCATTTCTTTGACACAGGAAGAGAAATACATCCTTGGATTGAGAGGGTTCTAATAATCAACCAGCTCTAGTGACAGAACTACCTAGCTGCTGGTACTGAGATTATTGCATATGAAGGAGGAGCCTCAACATCTGTGAACACCTGCTGCTACGGACCTTAATACCTCCCTGGTTAAGCCACTGATAAATCTTTTCTATTTGGGAACAGGTAAGAACGGTATCATGTCAGTTAAAAATACACAACTGAATTACTAATTACTATGTAAATATTCCCTTAAGGAGTGTGTTGACTGCCAGATTTTGAGGAATTGTCAGATTTTATGGTATTAACAGTTTTCAGGTGTTATGTCTAAATAAAAAACCTAAAAAAAATGTTTAGATGAGTTCATGGACAATTTTGTTCATCACTTGTACGGCACTGTGAACAACAAATTGTAAAAATACATGTAAAAAAAAAAGTGTCAAAATAACTTGTACAAAAATACTTGCCACCCACTAAAATATCCCATTTTCATGGAGAAAACTGGTTATAATGACATAGGGATATATAACTGGCTCAAGACGTCCTGATTGTCGCAGGATTCTCTTCCATGTCTCAAAAATTTTTAGTTTTTCTGTTTTCTCAAAACTTACTTTTTTCAAAACGAAATGCTTATTTCTCCAAGAAGATGGAACCAAATTCAGTGAAACTTGTACAGAGTGTAGTATAACTATATCTTTCTTTTGTCACTGGGAAATTCACTTTTGAGTGAAAAATTTTTTTTATTTCATATTTTTGAAAAGTGAGGTCATTATTTTTTAACTGAAAAAAAAATTAATAAAAAAATGACTTAGACGTTGAACTTCTAAATTTCCCCATGAGAGAGTTTTCATTATTAGTTGTAGAATAAGGGTAAAAATTTGAAGCAAACCCCTTCAGTCATAGGGCAGAAACAGTCATTACTTTAAAATGGGACCTTAGGGCATAGGTGCACCCCTTAAATCACTACAATGGCTCTTTTGGCGTCAACTGAATATCATAAGTTGTTTCAACCCTTTGGGGCTGTGTCTAGTAAGATGATCCTGGTGTCTGTTGCTTAAAGTTTTTGTAGTAGCAATTTGGCAGCAAAACTTTATAGTTCCAATGAAGAATATATGAAAGATAGACCTGTATAAATGTTGATCTAAATTCTCATTTTCTTAGTTTTATTCAAGGTTATCAGGAATCTGTTAACTAATATCATTGTTTTTGTCATTAGGACTGACTTTCCCAAGATTTTATGTCATCACCTGGTTCAGAATCTGCTGAGGAGGAGACAGCACTCTGAAGTAATGGAGGAATTCCAAGAATACCTTAGGCAATTTGGGTGTTTGTTCAGTGTGATGGTCCTCCTTTCAAATATCAAGATGTGGACAGCAGCCTCCCTCTCTCTCTCTCCACAGGAAGCAATGTTTGCACATGAAGGTAATATTATTGGCAATTTTGACAAGTAGTATTTATATTTTGGTCTGTGTCTGAAGCTTCATGTTGTTTGACTAAAATCTGGGACCTTAACACTTGCTAGAAATGTTGTTGTTTATTTCAGAACTGTTGAAAGGAACTTCTTTTTAATGACTGGTCCATTTTGTCTTCTGGGATTTGCTCTTATACTCTTGCAGTCTACTGAAACATTTGGTGTGCTGGTACAGTCAGTGGTAAGTATTGGAAACTTTCTGTGAATGACTTTGTATGTAGAAAGATACTAAAGCAGTTTGAATATCAGTAAAGTCAATGGTGTTTTTGAACTTGAAAGATATTGAAATTAGTTTCCGTACCAGCAGTCAGTGATATTAAGTACTTATAAAATTGTTGCAAAAGTTTGTAGCCTGCATCTAGTATTGTGGTTTATACCTCCGTCAGGAACCTGGCTGTGAATGTTGGAGGAGACTCATGTGAATGTTGAAGAGTATGTGGAATAAACAAATTGTAGAAGATATGGAATAATCCACCAGGCCTTACAACTGATGTGATGAGTGAGGCACTTGGAAGGAGTCCTGTAGAGATGACACTGAACAGGTGAGTGAAACAAAAATATGAAGAACATTATAACAGATTTTTTGTTCTTTAGATTTCATCATCCATTAATAGGTATTTGGTAATTACCTTTCTTCTTTCATAAGGTTTTATGACTAATTAATATAACTTCAAACCAGTTATCTTCAGTTTGTTCAGAGAATCATTTCAAAGCAGTTAACTTTGAGAGTTCTCAGTGTCACTTCAAACTTAGTCCTCAGTATTATTTCAATGTTGTCAGTGTCACTTCAAACTTAGTCCTCAGTATTATTTGAATGTTGTCAGTGTCACTTCAAACTTAGTCCTCAGTATTATTTGAATGTTGTCAGTGTCACTACAAACTTAGTCCTCAGCATTATTTGAATGTTGTCAGTGTCACTTCAAACTTAGTCATCAGTATTATTCCAAATGGATGTTAACTTTCATTGGGAAAGTTTTAAAAGAGGAATAGAAGAATTATTCAGTGTTTGCACAAATTCACCATTTTCACAAGTCTTGTTTTAGCACAGGGTCAGGTTTCACACTGAATATTTCAATCCTAACATGTGATGTATTCAGCTTAATTATAAAAATGAATTGAACTTTGTCAGAAGAGTCTTCCTTCTCTCAATACTAGTGCAGTATTGATCTTTCTTTTCTTGTACACTTTTATTTAAAAAGTTTTTATACGCAGTCACCAGTGACAGCCATTAGCGATAAATGAATGTCTGTTGTATAAATAGTTTGAAAATATAGTCCGTAATAACTTCAGCTGCCAAAAAATATTGATATGAGTCAGTGCCAGTACAATCGATGATAAAGACTTTATTCATGAATATTTTTGTCTTCTTATAGCTTGCATATATAGTAACAGTTCCCTTTACTTTTTTATAGCTTGCATATAGTGACAGTTCCTTTGACCTCTTTCAGGAAAGTGGCTGTGAATGAATGTTTTTTTTAGGCAGCCAATACTTTTTAATTTTTCTTCATGAATTTTGTGTTGGATAACTTTTTCTAACCTCAAACCAATGACCAATTTTTGTTCCAATTATACTTTATTATTTCAGAAAATAATACAGATTTTACGGTCAAAAAAAAAAAACTTATCAAGGAATAAAAACTTATCAACTGATACCACTTGGTAGGTAATATGAACAAGGACTATTTATCAGTCACCTGTTGAAACAATAATATATACAACACTGGATTATAAATCAGAAGTTATCAACTTATCAGTGAAGTAAAGAAGGACTGTACAGAATAAATTTCACCTGCAAAAACTATCATAAATACCAAAGTGGATCATAAATCAGAAAGAATAACTCGAGTTTCCATCCACAGCTTGCCTGATGCCTCTTCATGGATACCGACCACCTCAAACTTCAAGATGTGTTGCTGAGTGAGCTGGCTACAACACCTGGTTAAATTTCAACCTATAGCCATTACCTAGTACAAGGAAACCAGTATCAGAGACAGTAAATGACTGCAAACAACAAACCACAACCTATTATTTTCCTGCAGAAGCAGCTCGAAGAACATTAGCATCTGTTACAATCATCATCCTTCAACAGTGACTATTCATGTTGGTAAGTTATCAAGTCAAATACTCTATTAAATAATATCATTCAATTCGGGAAAGATTGGAAGACCACTCGAGTTATGAAAAATCTTGTCTTCATCTTTAAGAGAGATTGTGTATTTAATACACAATGTAAATAGTAATGTAAATGATGCATAATTGCTCTTCCAGAGCTGCACAATGATGAGTGGGAGACTGATCTTGATGTGAGTTTCCCTCCACAGTAATAACGTTAGACTGACGTGTTGCCTTCCTTCTTCAACAGTGTTCCGCTGTTTACATTGTGTGTGCTTTAGTCTCTGCTCTGTTATGAGGATGAGATTTTTCCTAACTCGAGTGTTCTTCCAATCTTTCCTGATTTGAATGACCATATTATTTGAGTATCTGACTTGATAACTTGACTTGAACTAGTCACTGCTGAAGAATGATGATTATACCAGACGCTAATCCTCTTCCAGCTGCTTTTGTAGAAAAATTATAGGTCGTGGTTTGTTGCCTGTTGTTTGCAGTCAAGTCTAGTCTTTTAAGCAATGGCTGGAAGAACACTCGCATCACCAAAGTCAGGTTAAGGCAGTTTCCCAAGTTCGTGTCACTCTTCAGCAGTGGCTGGAAGAACACTCCCGTCAGGTTAAGACTAATCTAATTCGTTCTTCAGCTGTGGGTGGAAGAACCCTCAAGTCAGGTGAAATCCAGTCCTCGTTGTCCTTCAGCAGAGGCTGGAAGAACACTCATGTCAGGTTAAATCTAGTCCTTGTTGTCCTTCAACAGATATTTTAAGTTATGCAATATAATTTAACAATTACTCAATATTGTTCATTTTGTATTCCATTTAAATTACTAACAACACTAGCATCCTGTTATCATAATAAAATTTACTGTCAAATATTTTTCTTCATCAAATACTCTAAAAAAACTTTTCATTTACTCTACGCAAGTTAAAAGATACATTGATAAGAATGAGTATAGAAATAAAAGCACAAATTGAAATAAAGCAAAACAATATGGTAATCAACAAAATAGCAAATAAAATATGGTAATCAATTAGTAAACAAAACAGGTAGATGATCTGGAGATACAAATCAATATCATTTATGTGCCTAACACATCAGAAATACTTAGGGAGTCATGTATGGCAGTTTGAAAAGTAGCAATGTAAATTGCACTGAGAGGCAGTGGCATCAATCACTTTGCTAATGAAAGTTTGTCAAAAGATAAAAGGTTAAGAAAATAGGGAAAGAGCACAGACACACCTTGTAGCAACCACTCTCAGAAACAAAGGAAACCATCAGTGTCTTTCTTCAGCAGATAACCTCCATGGAAGGCTGCAGGATATTCACACATGAAATCGATGGTCCATCAATGGCAGAAACCTACAAAAGACTGTAGTAACATGATTCTTGACAACTACTCAAGACTGCAGAAGCATGTGGCTGGCACTAGTGCCACCATCTCTGAGACATCCTGTGACCGACAGACACCAGGGGAACAATACGAAGGTTTCTGTTAGCATTAAACATACATTCTTTTTTGTATACAAGACACAAGATTCTGATGAAAGCAAATAATTTCTCCCATAGAAAAGCTTTGACAGAAATACAAGGCTAAAAAATATAAGTCAAAGGTACAACAGTAAGGAGAGAGAGAGCCTTTGGTATCAGTTCTTGTTTGTTAAGTGCAAGTTAAGCTTTGTCCCATACTAACATCACTTGTTTTTCCTTTCTACATCTCCATTTAGACTAGCAACAGCTCCCTTTTTGTACTGAGAGGGGCCTGAACTCCAAGAGTAGAATTTGAATTGCCCGCATACAGTTCAATTCATATTCTAGACCAACAATTATATCAAGTAAACTTCCTCTCCAATACAGGTGCCTGAGTCAATGAGGTCTAAGATCATTAAAAATACTACCAAAAATTGTTGATTGTTTACATATAAAAAAAACCTCATTAGAATAACTTTGTGAGTTATCCAGTGTCTCAACTGAAGTCACTTCATTAATTAAAACTTATAAAGATCAAAAGCAACCGTTCTCAGTTCCTACCTGTAGGATTCAACCCACCAGCGTCACCACAGATAGTGGTACACAACTGCACCTCATAACCTTTTCCACAATGTTTGCCCAACGAGAAAATACCCAAAAAGCAAGAAAGTCAAAATGAAGGAGTCAGTGCACAAAAAGCAAAGCAGAACAAAGCCTTCAAGGTCTGCAACATCAACTGAGAACTGAAATTGATAAAAAAAATATGGTAGTGATAAAGGACAGACGAAGAACAAAGCAGTTAATTTCCTGGTAATCAGCAAATCAACTAATTAACTCTGTTAAGTGCTGCCACCAACTACGGAATAGAGCATCACGGACTGGAGAAGGCTATCGCACAAAGGCTAAGATACAGCCCAAGATTTGACAACATGGTTATATAGTCACTACCTAGCAAAGAGCAAATAAAAAAGGCACCTACAAAGTCTTGGCTGCCGCAAACATCGGCAAGTACACTCATCCACTGACGCGTTGCAATACTGAAAGGGGTTTAGAAGACACTTATGTTTGAGACCCCAACAACCCTTCCATAATTCCCACTCCCAGAAAGATGACAAAGTAACAAGTGCCTTTCCTCCATTCTTGTTCCATGAAAGTGAACTTCACAGACTATAAACAGCCAAGGTAAGAATGACTCTCAAAGAGGAAGAGATGTATTCCAGCAATTCAGGAAGAGCTGTCCACAGTGTGTTTCTGCTCTCTCAAACAGCAGCACTGAACATGTGGTCTCTCTCTCTCTCAAGAACAACTGAACTTACAAACAAAATTCCTCTGAACTCCCAATGAAACTTCTTCAACCAGTTTTAGGTTGTTATCAAAGAATGGAATGGCTCAGATTTTAGCCATTTTCAGGTTATTACAAAAAAGCAAAGCTGAATCTTGAAATTTAAAAATGACACATGGAGTACTAGCAACAAGGAGTGTCATGTGTAAAGGCTCCCAGCTGTTTAAATGATAGAAATGAACCTTGAAACTCATCAATGACACAAAGTACGAGTAAAACTCCTCAGAATGGAAGGACAAGAATATATGAACAATGAACCACCACATGAAGAACTTTATCAGGTGAAGCAGTTCAGGTCTCACACATCAGGTCAACCACTTCCCAAGCACAACTGCGTTCAAACTGAGGTCCATTTCACCTGATGTCTGATCGCCTGTTACAGATGACTATCTGGAACTGAGTGACATACCTAGGAACACCTTATGCACTTTATTATGTATAGTTGATTTTTCCTCAGAGTATATCACACATTTGCTTCTCTGAGTGAAATATACTACTGATGCACACAACAGAGAGAGAGAGAGAATCAACTAAAGTATATAGAGTACTGCACTGGAACCTTAAACAACATTAGTTCAATTCTGACCCATTTTTGTCAAAAGTGGAAGCAAAACAAAGATGCAAGACAAGACTGTATTGATGAAACAAAACCAACACTGATGGTCAGGAACTACTGATGTGCAGGTACTCATCTTCAATCAAGAAACAAAATGACAACCTTTAACAGAAAACGGAATAAAGGAAATAAAAACATATTAACGGTACTGAAGCCATGAGGGTTATTTCCAAAAAAGGTTAAAGCTCGGGAATCAACTCTGTGTGCATGACTTTAGCTATCTTGGACATAGGAGTGTTTTCCCTTCTACTACCCAAGAAAATTATAAAAAAAACTCTTCCTCTTGAAGGTTTATGTCTGTCCAGACAAAGTCTCAGTAGTTCTAACTGGACATAAGACAGCCATTTCTTCATAGCCCACCTAAGCAGTTGAATTAGGCATTGACACACACCTCTATTTTTCCTCTAAGCAAAGAAAGAAAAGAGAGCGGATGTCACTAGAACAAAGCCCAAGAACAGAAAGGGCTTCAAGTTCACTAATAAAACTGTTCATAGGTCCACCTGGACATAAGGATAGCCACTCCTTCAATGCCTATCAAAGCAGTTCAATGAGGCCGTGTCCCAAAGAAGGCTGGGAAGGAAGAGCTTCACTTTCCTCTGAGCAACAAAAGAAAAGAAAGGCTGCCTTAGAACAAAGCCCACACACAAGAAAGCAAACATGTTTGAAAGGTGTAACAGGGTCAAAACCCTGCAAGTTGCAATATGAAGCTATTGTTAGGAGAGGGTGGAAAGTAAAATGGAAGAGAATATGAACAGAGGTACAGTAAAAGGAGGGAAAGGGGTTGCAGCAGCTAGGGGCTGAAGGGACATTGCAAAGAAACTTAATGCCTGCAGTGCACCGTACAAGGGTCACTGGTGGCACTAACCCCCCTATGGGGTGGGTACGTAGGTTCATGAATTGTTGACCTGTTCCAGAAGACAGCACATCCATTCACATGAGGAATAACAAACATACATCCAACTGCCATTTACACATCAACCAATTTACTCAGTATTTTGACTGTCACTTGACACTGACAGTGATTCAAATTCAGCCATTCAGCACTACACCTACAGTACATAAAACTATTCTAACCAAGATTGAAGAATCAGGTGAAGCTCCTGTGTAGATATTCAGAAATTGTGGCCACACCCTCCACTGTGCAATAACTAGCCTGCCCAAATTGGGTCATCCCAGATGCCTAATCTGTTGCCTTACTACGACCACCAAACAAGAAAGCGCAGACGTCAGCTGTGTCAGTCTCTGTACCACAGGATCAAGGTCTTCCAAAGCACACACTTGCTCTTTTCTTACTAGGGGCTTGCTAATGCACAACTTTTGCTTCTCTTCACTGACTGAACTCTTGATCTCATTGTATTTTCACTCTTTTGACAAAGTAGATTTGGTTACTCTACTGTACACACATTTGACTTTCCAATTTCTCATGCTGGTATTCAGTGGTGTGTAAGCTCACTTTTCAATTCCAGGGACTTTTGCTTCATTCCATACAAACACAAAATGCTGCAGGTTTTGAATTTGAAACTGCATGTCAAACCAGCCTTGAAGAAACTGCTGCCTGTGAAGCTGGTATGAACAGGGCAATGCCAGCAGCTGCAATGAAGTCAAAAGACTGCTGGATGCACTGACATGGCCCATACTACACTCGGCAATGAAAACGTGGCACTTACAAAGAAGAGGGAGACTACTTTGAAAGCGTGTGACAACAGATGAGTTGGTTTGATGAAATTTAGGCTGCCAAGCCAAGCACTGGGATGCTCTTGGCCATTCAGCACTCAAGAGAAAAGAGGCAGTTAGTCAGCTGGACAACAAGACGAAGCAACCTAGAAAATCAAGGAAATGAACTACAACGATCCAAAGGTGGAACTGGAAGAAAACTCCCACAATTGCTAAGAAGTAACAGTTAAGAAAGGCTGAAGAGCAGAACTGGTGAAAGGAAGCTGAAATAGAGGTCATGTCAAAAGCTAAAATGTGGGTGCAGCTGGAGGCTGAGATGAAACTGAATACACCCCTGAATAACGCCTACAGGGCACCACATGAGGTGCACTGAAGGCACTATCCTCCAGCAAGGGTGGCTACTAATAGGATTCAGGGCGAGCGCGAGAGAAACGTTTCAAGAATGAAGAGGGGCAGCTCCTCCTCAGCTGGTGGAAAACAGACTGTGGTTGCAAAGACCTCCATGGTTTGGGTGAGAGATGACACACACACAAGAAGAATGATCAAATGATACCAAAGAAATAACAGACTTGTGCCTCAAGTCTGTTCACTGTACTGACTGCATACACTGACTAGTTACTATACCTAGATAGATAAATAGATAAGTAGACAGAATCTAGAATTTAGGCCAAGGCCAAGTGCTGGGACCTACTAGGTCTTTCAGTGGTGAAAGGGAAACTGACTGTAAAAAAGATTCAAAGGTGTAACAGGAGGAAAATCTTTTGCAGTTGAAGAAGCACCATGAATCAATTGTTGGGAGAGGGTGGAAAGTAAGTTGGAAGAAAGAGAATATGAACAGAGGAACAGTAAGAGGAATGAAAGATGTTGCAGCTAGAGGCTGCAAACAACCTTAAGGGATGACTATAGTGTACCACGGGAGGTTTACTGATGGCACTGCCCCCAGGACTTAGCTGATCCTGACTCCCTTTGACGATATCAGTCACCAAGTCTCAGCAAGTCCTGTCTGTCCCAGAGCCACAGAAGTGATGGGCAACATCTGACTTGAAATGCTCTCTGTGAAGTCACTTTTCATGACATGGCACTCATTCTTGTGTCATTTGAAAGCAGATCACTTGTACTTGGACAAACATCAAGGCAGCAAGTTGAAAACAGACAGAAATGCTGCTGCGTCAGTGCATCAAGAATGACTTTCAGCTTTGGATTTGGAGTGATGCATTCAATGGCACTCAGTGATCCAAAAGATGAATAGAGACCCTATATATACTCAACACAAAATGACTGACATCGTGATTGACGGACCTAATGCACTCTTTCCTCATTACACTGACTACACTTTTATTTCACTGACCTTCTGCACGATATTAATGCGTGCGTCTAACAGTCAGAGACAGGAAAAGGGTAATTTTCTCCCCTTGCCATCCCTGCTTTCCTGTACAGAACCTGTAAGAAAGACATTTCCATTTGTTCATTTTATGAAGAACAGAAAAATGAAAAATAGTGAAGCTAATTAGTCTTAAGCTTGAGTTACATGCAAAATGTCCAGTATTACTGCAGTGTCTTTAATATAATTATCAATATTATTATTATTACTGTTATCCAGGAGGTGAAGAACCTATTCGTATGGAACGAGAAGCCCCCCAAAGGGGCCATGACTTGAAATTCAGGCTTCCAAGGAACATTGAGGTTTTCATTTGAAAGAAGTAACAGAAGGTAATGGGAACTACAGAGAGAGGAGATCAATGACAAAAGAAAAAATAATTCAATAAATGAATCAATACATAAAAATGTCTGAATATTATTGTTACTGAACCTACGGAAGAGATAAAAGGCAGCACTCCTGGTTTAGTAAGAAGTGGCTGATCCCAAGCTAGAACTTGTTGTGCATTCATTGCTCTTATTATTCATGTATCAAGTACACAGTTTAACCTGACCACTAAAACAAATCCAGGCTAGTACCCTAGGCTGTGGCACATCACCCAATGCCCCCACCTTAATGAAAATTTTTGCTGCAGCTGCTGAATCATTTTCTAAATCTAGATAAGTGGCTGGGTCACACTCCCTCTGGAATGGCCAGAACAGATCAGACCAGCTCAGTACTTGGTGCACTGACACTGCCACTTCCAGTCAGCAGCTCTTGGGGTTACGGTACACCGCTTCTGCACCTCACATTAGGGTTTTTCCACAGGACTGCTTTCATGCACACATTTTTGCTAAAAACTGTTTAAAATTCCTTAGAGTCACTTTTGTTTACAAGAGAGTCCCTCGCTTTTAGAGGTGAGGTCTTCCTCCTTAACATTAGAGGTCTTGACACCAGGGTAGGTATTTAGTTAATCTTCATAGTTCTAGGAGAATATGATAACAGATTTGATCCCGTAGGGGGTTTAGTGCTGCCAGTGCACCTAACACTGTGCACTGTAGGCCATGCTTAACATTCTAAACTACAAGAAAAAAGCCTGTGGATCAAGGCTAACTTGATGGTGTCAGCTGAAACATAACACTGTAAGCCTACAGGAACTAAACTAGCCTAAGGTACATAAGGACAATCCTTTCAAAGGCACCAGATTGGAAAAGGCCAACCCCACTACAGTTCCCTACACAAGCAACTATATACCTTACACAGATGGTTCACCTCAAAAGGGAATGATAAGAACAGTTCTCAATCCCTTATCTACACAAGTCACTCACACAAAATGTACCATAACTGAGCATTTCATGCAAACACCTTGACCATTATATCAGGCACCATTCTGAAGAGACAATCCAAGATGCCTCAGGAAAATAATTCCAGACCTTCAGAGTCCTGTCTGTGATGTACCTCCCTTCTGATCAAGCCAAGCCTCAGATAGTTTCAGTTCTTAACAATGTCTAAGTTGACTCAATAATGACATACAAAACTACCTTTTGAAAATGTTGAGACTTGCAATAACAACTCTACACAAATTTCAATGTCATTTTTATTCAGGTTCACCTTGAGGCATACAAGCAATTCCTCCCAGACTCCCTTTTCATAGCTGGTCAGGGTGAGTGAGGCCCTTCCAGAATGACAAAGAACAAGTCACTTCTCAAATTCCAAACTGTCAGGTTTCCAAGGTTGAACAAGGGTCATCAACTGAAGGGCTTCTGCCCAAATTATGTGGAGGCTGAAACAAGGCCAGCTGGAGAAGATAGATGGGGGGGGGGGTGAGAACAAAGGCAACAAGGAAAGTCAGGGACCAAAGGTGTTGCAGCTGAGGCCATCCAAAGTCATATATGCAATATGTGGCAACCTTTATGAAAACACTTCACAGGTGATGTTACACTCTGTCAAACATTTCAGCTCCAATACAAAAGCTACAATGGACTGTTATTCTTCCTAGGAAATTATGGACGGCAACAAACTGCCACCTGTGTAAATAGTGGGTTTATGAATCTTTTATTCAATGAAATTTTGGCTGTCAAGCCAAGCACTGAAGGGGCACTTTTGTCCATGCAGCAATCACATGCAAGCAGGGAGTTGCTGAAGCTGGACCGCAGTATGGAGAGATCCAGAAGAAATAAGATGAAAGACAAAGATCTAGAGGCAGAATAGGGAGAAAACCTCACGTGCACTATGAAGTCAGTCTGAGGGATTGGACAGCAACACTGAAGAAAGGAAGCAGGAATGGAGGTAAGGTCAAAAGGTCAAAGACAAAACAGTGGGTAAGGCTAGGGGCCTCAGGGACACTGCAAACAACATTCAGTAATGCCTGGTGTGCACTAGCACCCTCAGGGGTCAAATACTGTACAGGGTTCAACATATCCTTTATCCTTGGTTCATCACAGCTCAATAAAATTTGTGGGTCCCTTTCTTTCTTCCCAAACTAACTGTTGCATAACCAATACATGAAAACCTTCATCACCTTCAGCTTTCCCACAGGAGAACCATAAAAAGGAACAGAGCAAATACCATATTCTGGAAGGTGGTCCAGCAGTAAACGTGTATTGTATGCTACATCTCTTGCTGCCAACTGGTTTGACACCATCAGGTTTTGGAGTTTCTGGGCACAACTCTGGAAAAGACACTCAAGTTACTAAAGGAAATTTCAAGACAATTTCAGCATTCTAAAGTTAACAACATCTACTTTTATTATAAGTGTATTGAATCTCTACCAGATTAAGCTGCAAACCCAATCGAGTATTTCACACATTGATGTATATTTAGATGATTATGCATTGGCTTCTTTACACTCTAGCATAAGCTGCCTACACTGTGGCTCTTCCTGAATCCTGTCAACAGTGCTCAAGATATGTCTGACAGCACCTGTGGACTGGGATCTGGTCAGTCGGTCAAATACTTGTTGGGGAACATGAGGTCAGGTGGGCCATAGTGCCCTACATCAGGTTACTTTAGATCTAGATGTGTTCTGTTGGCTATGAAAAATGACTAAGAACAGAGGTCAACCAATGACACATAACAATCTTAGTTCCTCCACCAATGAGTGCAGCTCTTCCCCATCATAAACTTAACAAGTTAACTGCAGACCAGAGGGTACAACTATCTCAGAAATGGCTCAAACAAAATCTTCATATGACCAGGTGTGTGAAACCCACCTCTAACAAGGTCAGGGCACAATACCCTAGGTAAGGTTAGGTTGGGATACATTTGCTTTACTGACAATTTTTTGGAAAAAAAAAAAAACCTGCTTAAGCTATGAGCCGTGGGTCTGCTGTTGCTCCAACTTAACCTTGTTACAATTTTCCTCTGTCATGAAAATACAAATCCTTTGGGCCAGTCCTCTGTTCAACAAATAACGGCCCCGTCAGTCACAGTATTTTAGCCCCCTCAAACAACTTACTTTAGCCCTGTCCAACAAAACACTTTAGCCCTATCAGACATAATATTATAGCCCTGTTGAATGCAACATTTTAGCCACTGTCAAACAATACATACTTGGCCCAGCTGAACACAACAGTTTAGCCCCTGTCAAGTACAATATTTAGCCGTTGGATAATAGGGTATTCAAGTCCTCTCTAATGTAGTCTCTCACCCCTGTCAGACAATACATTTTGAGACCCCATCAACACACTGGTTTCACCTCAGTCAATCAAAAGGGCCGACTGGGAACCTTGGGGTGGAAACTGTCTTAGAAGTGGAAAAAAATATGTCAAACCTTCACAGCATGAAGGGACAAGGGCTACTAGCACCCCCGAGAGTCAGGTTAGGGCACAATGCCTCAGGTCAGGCTAAGGGTAGAACTATACAGTGGCTCTGCGGCTGTGGCTGCCTTCCAACTTGACTTTTTCTACAGTTTTTTGGTTGTTATTTATGAATTTACCTTTCATTTTTGGTGCTCTAGTGTAATTAACCTGTAATTAGCCCCTGTAGTCCATCCAACAAGGGGTTTCCATATGCGATCTTCACAAGACAGAACATGGCTATGTCTGTTTCGAACGGTTCATATCCAGTGTGGCCAGTGCAGTACCTTGGAAATTGGTGTTTTCAACACTTTTAGGGCTTCTGGCACTGGCCCTGAGCATTGTTTCTGTCAGCCAAATGGAAGAATGTCCCTTTGCCGTGTTTAGTACTGGCCCGGGGGGGGGGTGAGTGGGGGGCAGTACCCATACCTTAACAAGTTATTGCGCTTGCCGGATGGGATATGAACCATTTGAAACAGACATAGCCGTGCTCTGTCTTGTGAAGATCGTGTATGGAAACCCCTTGTTGGATGGACTTCAGGGGCTAATTACAGGTTAATTACAGCCGACACCCCAAAAATAACGTTAAACCCCCCAAAAATAACGTTAAACCCCCCAAAAATAACGTTAAACCCCCCAAAAATAACGTTAAACCCCCCAAAAATAACGTTAAATTGTAAGTAATCAACCAAAACACTAGAAGAAACTGCCATTTCTCGCTAAATACCCGCCGTGTATCTATTACTTAGATCTACCTTATATTCAGAAGATGAAACCTGACCTTCTCACAGGGAAGAAGAAGAAGAAGAAGAAGAAGAAGAAGAAGAAGAAGAAGAAGAAGAAGAAGAAGAACCACTGACTTGGATTCCTCTGGAAGCTTCCACAGAATCTGATGAAGTGTTGATGAAGGAATGGAAGGTCTTATAAGAGGAGGTCGAGGGAAATACTCTACACAAGGATGTGTTGCCAATGCAGTGGGGGGCTTTCTGGGACAGTGGACACCTGCCCCGACCCCCCCCCCCACATTTAGGGTATATCCTGCAATTTGGGTTTTCACAGTGGGAAGGGGGGGGGGCAGAAACGAGTGAAGTGAAGACCTTCAGTCCCAATGACAGTTCTCATTCAGGTGAAGGCCAGTTCTAGGAATGTCTTCAGACTCACATCAGGCATAATAATAACAATAATAATAATAATAAGAGACCTGTGGCCGATTTTCAGGAAGACAAGGAGGAGGCATCAATGGCTGACTACACTCAAAATCACTTGAGAAAAACGACTCTTATTTCGACACTTACTTGCCTTTGCTGAACGTCTTCGTCCAAGTCATGACTGGAAATGTGAGTCACTTCACGCAGGAGAGCCCCACCTGCCTTCAGAGGACCTGAGATAAGTCGGCCTCGAAATATTCGCTCTGGAATGTCAGGGGGAAGGAGTCTATCTGGGTTCCAGTAATGTCGTCGAAGATTTGGGTGGAGGCTCTTTAGGCCCACTTCTCCTTCATCTTTGGACATTTCAAAAATATCCTTCAGATATCTTGTAATGGGAGATTTCATTTTGTTGAAATTCATGGCATTTTTTGTAATTTCGATGTGAAGGCGCTTGTTTCGTGTGTGGAAGGAAGAGTGGCACCGCAGAGAGAGGCGGCAGTTGACAGAAAACCCCAAACAAACAAAAGATGGCAGCAGCGTTCGAGGTTGAAATTTAATTGTTGTGGTTTCTCTTTGAACCGACTTCTCACACCTTCATTTGATCTTAATTATTATTTTTTAATACAACGAACTTCTTTCACTCCTGAGTGACTCCTGCACTCTTCTTCCTCTGTATCACAGTCACATCATAGTAATAAATTCCACTCGAATGTTGCACCCAAGGAGCGACATCCACGATTCAAATGACGAGTCCGAGAAGATTTCAGTCCCTGAATATGAAGTTGTCTTTCAGTTGTCATTATTAGTGGTTTCATCCTTCAAATACCTGTCTTATTTTTCCTAAATTTGGGTAAATCTTACTTGAATTAAGGTAAAGGACTTACCTGATGGGTTATAATAGGATATATTAGGATGTATATGAAGACATATCAGCCTATAGACTGTCGTTATTTTACAACAATTTGCCTATTTTGCCCAAATTTAGGTAAATGGCTGATAACCCGTACTTCATGTAAGGTAAAGGCCTTACCTTGAAGGTTACATGAGGCTCTATTAGGGTATATTGGGATATGTTAGCCCAGAGATTCAACTCAAACCTTAAACATTAATATGTGTTTTCACCCTTAAAATAATTGGCTTATTTTACCTAAGTTTAGGTAAATCGATGACATGTACTTAAATTAAGGTAAAGAACTTACCCAAAGGTTATAATAGGATAAATGAGGAAATATAAGAGGATATATCAGCCTTTCATTGCTCATTTCTCTTCAGTCTTTGCTTGTTTCACATGGTGCCATACCTACGGTTATACACACACACACACACACACACACACACGCGCGCGCGCACACACACACACACACACATATATATATATATATAATATATATATATATATATATATATATATATATATATATATATATATATATATATATATATATATATATATATATACACTACAAATGAAAGTTGAAGTTTCATAGTGAAAATAACCTTTTATTTCAGTTTCTTATGAAAAACTAAAATGTTCTTTCCCACAAATGGAAACATTTTGCAAATTTTTCCTAAATTCTGCAAATTTTTCCATTTTGCAAATTTGACCAAAATTTTGGAAATTTTTCCTAAATTTTGCAAATTTTACCAAAATTTTGCAAATTTTTCCTAAATTTTGCAAATTTTTCCTAAATTTTGCAAATTTTACCAAAAATTTTACAGATTTCTGCAGAATTTAAACAAAACTGCTTCCGTGAATTCAATGCAGAGCGAATTCACTATCACAGCAAATTCAATGTCACAGTGAATTCAGTGCAGAGTGAATTCAGGCCACCGGTGTCAGGTGAACTTATTCTATTGATAGAGTTATTTTATAACAATACTGAAAGGAAAACTTTTAAATAATAATAATAATAATAATAATAATAATAATAATAATAATAATAATAATAATAATAATAATAATAACAGTCACTGAGTGAGAGGGGAGGAGGAAGAAGGCGGCGATGGCGGGCGGGGGGAGCCTTATAGGCCGAAGTGATTCTTCTCCTTCTTCCTCCTCCTCCTCCTCCATCCATTGGCTGGTTTCCATAACAAGGAGGAGACGCGGAAGGAGGACCTCTTCCTGTAGAGTGTGTGGGGAAGGTATTGGCATTACGGGGATTGGGATTGGTATGATTGGGATTTGGACTGGCATGATGGGGATTGCTCTGATTGGGATTGGCATGATTGGGACTGCTATTGTCATTACGGGAATTTGGATTGGTATGATTGGGATTGGGATTGACATGGTTGGAGATAGGATTTACATGATTGGGATTAGGTGTGATTGGTATTTGGATTGGCATGATGTGGATTGGTCTGACTGGTATTGGCATTACGGGGATCGGGATTGGTGCTATTGGAATTGGGATTGATTTGGTTGAGACTGACACGATTGGGATTGGGATTGGCATGATGGGGAGTGGTCTGATTGGGATTGGGTTTGATATGATGGGGATAACTGGTATTGGCACAATTTGGATTGGTATAATTGGGATTGGCATGATTTGGATTGTATGACTGGAATTAATATTGTTGGGACTGACATGATTTGGATTGGGATTGGCATGATTGGGATTGAGATTGGCATCATGGGGATTTTGACTGGTTTGATTGGGACTGGAATGACTGGAGTTGAGATTTGCATGCTTGGGATTTTCGTGATTGGGACTGGCATGACTGGGATTGTGATGCTTGGTATTGGGATTGGGATAATAACTGAGATTGGCATGATTGGGATTGACACAATAGGAATTGGGATTGGCATGACTGGTATTTGGATGATTGGGATTGGACAAATACGCGGAGGAGGAATGTCAGCAAGCTTCGGGGGAAAAATAGTCAGCAAAAAACGTCAGCAATCGAAGCTGACGCTCCCAATCCTGGCGTCAGCAAAAACCGTCGGAGAAACATCAGAAGAAAACGTCAGCAAACACAGCAAAAACATTAGGATAACGTCAGCAAGTGTCAGCGAGACGTCAGCAAGAGCCTGGAAACGTCAGCAAATGCAGCGATAACACAGGAATACGTCAGCAATTGTCAGGAAAAACGTCAGCAAGAGCCGAGAAACATCAGCAAGCGTCAGCAAAAAAACTCAGCGAGCGCCTGAGAAACGTCAGCAAATGCGGCAGAAACACCAGGGAACGTCAGCATGCATCAGTTAAAAAGCGTCAGCAAAGTCCGAGCAACGTCAGCAGTCGTCGGAAAATGTCAGGAGAATGTCAACAAGTGTCAGTAAGAGTCGAGAAGCGCCAGCAAGTGTCAGCAAAAAAGGCCTCCGCAAGCGCCGGAGAAACGTCAGCAAGCACTGAGAAGCATCAGGAGAACGTCAGCAAGTGTCAGCGAGAGCAAAGAAACGTCAGCAAGTGCCAGCAAAAAATGTCAGTAATCGCCATAGAAACGCCAGGAAGCACAGCGGGAACACCATGAAAACGTCAGCAAGTGTCAGCAAAAAAGTCAGAAAAAAATATAAAAACGTCAGCAAGTGTCAGCAAAAAGCCTCAGCGAGCGTCGGAGAGACGCCAGGAAGCGCCGCAGAAACATCAGAAGAACGTCAGCAAAGTGTCAGTAAGAGCCGAGAAACGTCAGCCAGTGTCAGCAAAAGTTGAGGAACGCCAGAAAGTGTCAGCAAAAGTTTCAGTAGGCACCGGAGAAACGTCAGCAAGCACGGTTGAGGGACGTTAGCATGTGTCAGCAATTTCCGGAGACGTCAGAAATCATGGCAGGATCACCAGGAGAATGTCAGCAAGCGTCAGAAAAAACATCAGCAAGTGTCAGCAAAAAACTTCAGTACGCGCCTGAGAAACGTCAGCAAGCACATTAGAAACACCAGGTGAATGTCAGCAAAAATGCCAGCAAGAGTCGAGGCATGTCAGCAAGTGTCAGCAAGAGTCGAGTAACATCAAGGGTCTGCAAGAGTCATGGAACATCAGCAAGTGTCAGTGAGAGTTTAGGAACGTCAGCAAGTGTCAGCAAGCACGGTTGAAACAGCAGGCGACAGCAAATGTCAGCAAAAACGTCTGCAAGAGTCGAGGAACGTCAGCATGTGTCAGCAAGAATTGAGGGACGTCAGCAAGTCTCAGTAAGCATCAGAGAAACGTCAGCAAGAACGGTTGAAACACCAGACGACAGCAAATGTCAGCCTCAGCCACGGCTAATAAATCTCTCAGTCGCGGCCCATGAAACTCAGCCACAGTCCGGCGGTGGTATGATCAAGATAAAGTTTAACCTTAAATCAAGTAAAAACCACAAAAAAGTGCAGAGAAAAAAGTGCAGACAGGAAGAATGCGGAAAGGAAAAATTGCAGAGAGAAAAAAGTGCGGAGAGGAAAAAGTGCGGAGAGACAAAGTGACCTCCAAACTCCAAAGTATGACATTACTCTAGGCTACATCTATACATATTACCCCTCCCCCCCCCCGCCCCAAAAATGTCAATGTCCCCGTTATGTTTCTTTAATAATCCTGGGATGAGAGAGAGAGACCACCGCTGTCTATGTTACGCCTGACCGCTCTGGTGCTCTGCATGAGAGAGAGAGAGAGAGAGAGAGAGAGAGAGAGAGAGAGAGAGAGAGAGAGAGAGAGAGAGAGAGGTGCGGTGTTTAACTATCATCCAATGTTCAAGAATGAACTCTGGCTTCTTATACAGGAAAATACTCTAATTTTAAAAAACTGCCTTACAAATTTTTATATTTGTAACATAAAAAAAAAAAGTCTGATTCCAAACCTTTCCTACACACAAAGATCCACTTTTCCACCTTATATAGAATCTAGAAACAAAATGTTCCTTCTGCCTACATTCATCAACAGTTCATCAACTGTTGAAACATTGCTAGACCTACCATACGAAGCAATGGTTTATGCATCAGATTTTATGAACAGAGAGAGAGAGAGAGAGAGAGAGCTTTAAAAAAGTTTAAATAAGGAACCACGAGAGCTGAATCCTGCTGCAAGACATGTTGCCATCAGGATCTGTCCATTGGCACGAATACACTAACAACAAAGCACTTTTGTTCATCTTTTTTATACAGAACATTTCTCGTCATTTTATACCCAAGAGAAAACAGATGGAAGAAAAAAAGGATACAAAGAAAATAGACAAAAATCCCCGTAATTTTCATTGCAACATAAACTCGAAGGCTGCAAGACAGTATCTTACGTTGTCTACAAGAATCAAGGCTCCGGAGACACGACGTACCTTCTCCGTAAAGATGGCAATCTATTAAGTAGTAATTTACTTATCATCAGGCAAATTTAAATTAGAGTTCTCGATTTGATTTAGCTGCCATGACGCCGTTCATTCTGTTTTTCTTCAGCGTCTCCTAGGCCCACCCACTGCACAATCATCATTTGTGAAAGCCTGATAACTTTAGGTTTCTAAAGCACCGCCATATTTTTAGGCCTATGTGCGAACGGTACTTCGGCCTTCCATATCTTGTATGAGTACAGAAGCGAATGAGACCGGATTTAAAATGACTCTAGTGATCATTTCCCCTATGATGTCGAAGACGAATTTTGTGCTACGTCCCACATACTCATGTGGCTGCGTAGGCTGTGAAATGCACACTTACGCCTATGAGCTTGTCACTGATGTACTGGGGACTAAATAAACAAAAGTAACAATTCAAGTGGATTACTTTAAACCATTTTTGCTTCACATGAAAAACAAAAACCCCAATCACGTTGTTATGACGTTCCAATTCCATAATTGAGAGAGAGAGAGAGAGAGAGAGAGAGAGAGAGAGAGAGAGAGAGAGAGAGAGAGAGAGAGAGAGAGAGAGAGAGAGAGATCATGGGCCAGTCGGTCCTTCAGACATCCAGATATAAGAGCTGCTTATTGGGCTCGTTCATATAACTTTAATAAAGACATCTCGACACCCTGTCCTCATTGCAAATCTAAATAATGATTGGTAACCATTACTGGTTAACTATCCAGAATGGTCATGTTTACGTATTAATTTCAGCACAGCAGGGGTCCATTCTGAAGCCAATCTAAATTGGCGAATGACCCACGAGGCACAACAGGAGTCATGTGGGTGAACCTAGACCGAGGTGGCTTCCCGAGGAGCACATCGGCCTAGAGATTCTCATCTCATCTCGGTCAGGGTCCTGTTTCAAAGAGGAAAAGTCCAAAGACCACAGTGCCAGTCTTGTCTCTCTCGAAATCACTTCCCAAATGACGGAAGGAAACTGCAATTGATGGACTTCAATATTTGAATGATGATACATAATATTACCTCAGTGAACCTTGAGATGGTCTGTCCTTTCTTTCGATCTGTAATGGCGGGCAGGAAGCAGGACTCTCTCTGGCCGTTCGAAAGACTGACTATGCCATTGTCTGACCTCTCTCTCTCTCTCTCTCTCTCTCTCTCTCTCTCTCTCTCTCTCTCTCTCTCTCTCTCTCTCTCTCTCTCTCTTATGGAATTGGAATATTATAACACCACGCTTGAGTCTTTGTTTTTGTTCAAGGGGGAAAAATGATGAAAAATCTTTAAAACTCAAACCACGTTAACCCACCTACCCACTCTCTCTCTCTCTCTCTCTCTCTCTCTCTCTCTCTCTCTCTCTCTCTCTCTCTCTCTTATGGAATTGGAATATTATAACACCACGCTTGAGTCTTTGTTTTTGTTCAAGGGGGAAAAATGATGAAAAATCTTTAAAACTCAAACCACGTTAACCCACCTACCCACTCTCTCTCTCTCTCTCTCTCTCTCTCTCTCTCTCTCTCTCTCTCTCTCTCTCTCTCTCTCTCTCTCCTGCTCAGACAGACTGCGAGAAGGCCAACAGTCTGGGTGAGAGGGACTTGAGACCGGCAGGAGCTGAGGAAACTAGATCGATCACCTAGACCTAATGCTCAAGTAGTTAGCGTCTAGTTGACGATGACAAGAAATCCCTGACAATCAGTGAATGCTTACAGTAGGACTGGCGACCCACAGTGAGTGGCAGATAACAAGGCGTTGTCTTGGAAAGCATCAACAGCCATAAATGAGTGCTGAGAAACATGCAACGGCCTTTAGAGGTCTGGTGGGAGTGGCAACGGATATGACAATTCGGCTCGAGGGGTGAGAGAGAGAGAGAGAGAGAGAGAGAGAGAGAGAGAGAGAGAGAGAGAGAGAGAGAGAGAGAGAGAGAGAGATTCCAGTAACATGTACAAAAGCATTTCATCATGAATAAATGAAGCGGCATTGTTTATTTAAAAAACGTCACTCTATTGCATGCGGGTTTTGCCTTGAATGAATGAAAGCACCCTCAGTGATTCCTTCCCTCGTTCCACCCAAGGTCTCTTGGGTATAACATTCCCGGAACATGGGCGCGGGGTCAAGAGGCAGCAGTGTAAATACCAAAGCGTTTAACCAAAAGGAATCCTGCACCAACAATCTTTCTTTGTCGGGTTTCAAAAGCGCGAGAAGGCAGTCAGTGTCTCGGCAACTCTCAAGACACGGTCTGTGATACATACACATTGTTGACAATGCGTGTGTATGTGTATCCCATGAGAGAGAGAGAGAGAGAGAGAGAGAGAGAGTTATCTCGATCAGAAAGATCAACTCCTGGTGCCGGGTCAGTACCAGAACAGCCCTCAGTGGATGGCGATTGCCCATGACATTTATGTCCAATAACATTTGAATAAAAAAGCAAAATTTCTCATTTTATGCAAATGAACTCTTTTCCCGTCTATAAAAACATGCACCACTGCATGCCTCTTTTACCAAAGGATGCTTAAGAAAACGACCTTCGCAGTGACTGCTGCCTGAGGAACTTCCCTCATATCTGAAATTCCACCACAAAATGAGCGGAACCGAACTCCGACCCAGAAGAGAATTTCCATCAGGATTTATTCCCAACCGAAACATTCAAGTCCCCTCAACCTGTGGCCTCAGGTTAGTCAGGAATCTACCCGCTGACAGAATCGTCTCAATGCTTGTTATATTAACATCAAAAACTTAACTGATACCTATTCAGTAAGTGAGGCACTTAGAGCAGTGTAAGATGCAGATCCCACTCACTTCGAAGGAAAATGATTTGCTTCTTGTTAAAATAATAACAAGTTTACGAAGACAAAACGTGGAGCAGTTGCGAGAGAGAGGGTATGGCAATACCGAGTCATTATTTACAAAACTGATGAGATACGTTGGTTCAAAACACAAACGCTTTTGAACTTGATTCTCTCTTGGCAAAATCTGTCAATAATCATCATCAAAGATTATTTATTTCAAAAGATTAACCTGAAATGGTTCTAGTCAGTAACCTCTGTGAAGGGACCACTGGATTCTGAAAAGCAATAAAAAACGCTCTACTTTAAAATTGCAAACCAAAATCAACACCATTAATCTGAAACTGCAGAGAGAGAGAGAGAGAGAGAGAGAGAGAGAGAGAGAGAGAGAGAGAGAGAGAGAGAGAGAGAGTCGCAGCAGCGTATTGCGATATAAAGTCAGTAACTACAGGCCACTGTACTAAGCACCTTCATTCAAAACTGGATACACACGAGATCAACCTTGCCATTTGCCCAACAGCAGCCTCACAAACGAACACCCAGCCACCACCAGTCAAAAGTTGAAACCAAAATCATCATCATTTTTAGTCAGACAATCACCATCATTATTATGGCAGCCTAAAGAGGCCTCTAAGTTATTCCCAGGCTGAGGCTTCAGAGAACAGCCACAAATATTTGTCCTTCAGTGGAAAGTGACGACAACTGAGAGGCTGCTGGTCAGGACAGGCCCCAGGCGCCATGACTCCCTACAGAGAACTTGTGAAAACCACCTGGCAGAACACCAAGACTGTGTCTGTGGCCGAGGAAGAGGAGGAGGAGGAGGAGGAGGAGGAGGAGGAGGAGGAGGAGGAGGAGGAGGAGGAGGAGGAGGAGGAGGAGGAGGAGGAGGAGACGATGCAAAGACCTTCTGGAGGTCCCTTCTCCTCAAAAGGTCTTTCCTATCTCTCACAGAATCCAATCATTTGATGCAGACAACAAGGCCAACCAACGGGTAATATTACCACAAACATCTGCTCATTTTGGTTATATTGTGAACCAACCGACGAACACACAAACCAAACAAACAAAAAATACTCCTTGGTAAAAGTAATGAAGACATCAAGTCACTCCCTGAATGACTAGATACTATGATGGATGTCTTGTGTTCTTCTAAAACGTGGCACCAGAAGCTATGAGGAGGAGCGTGGGACAGGGAGGGAGGGAGGGACCTTCAATGTAACTGCATCGTTACTCCTACAAAAACTGAGAATGAGCCATCTGATTCTTACCCACGTGCCCCAGTGCAATTGAGTAACAGCATTTCATACCTGCCTGTCCCAAAGCACATGCGTAACAGACCTCTTAATGTGTAAATGAAGGGAAAAAGGTCAAAAAGAGCCACAGGAAGACTCACCTGAGGCAGCGAGCTTCTTGTGGAACGACGGGATGGATGCCGGAGAGATGAGCAACTTCCACTACAGGCATCAGCAATCTAAAAAAAAAAAAAAAAATAGAACAGATGAAATAATAATGCGAAATACAGACAACCAAATACGCAAATAAGAGCAAACATAATACACACGAGGCAGGTTTATCAGAGTAGCAAAGGCAAAAGCAGATATTTCAGAAATAATGTGAAAACAAATAAAAATGATAAGAGGGACACTTACCTTGTTTTGACAGCCTTCCTGAGAGGTCAGTCCTTCCCTTCCCAGGGCTCTTGATGGAAAGCAAGCCGGAGGGGAGGGGGAGGCCCAGGCCTTCAGGCGGGGCTCTTCTGCATCACCCTGCAAATAAAAGAGTCCTTATTAAGAAATTTAAATAAAAGATGATGAGGAGAACCCCCTCAGCAAACATACACCCCCTAAAATAGTAAACAGTAAATTCACATAGAATATCTTCCATTAAGAATTAGACGTAAAATCACATGATAGATTTCCCAAGGTTCAAGGTATGAAAAGTATAATACATGCACCCACACATACATATGGATATGCGCACTTTCGTCCTCACTCGGTAACCCGCGACGACAATAATCTAAAGGCCACAGTAAAAATAAACTTGGAGCTAAACCTGACTGACATTGTTCAAATCTGCCCTGATCTCTTCTGTTCTGTTCTGTTCTGTTCCTCGGCAACGGAAACTTGCACCAGCAGAAGATGACCGCAGTCCTCAAGACACCATAATCCTGGGAGAACACGACAGACCCAGAAAGCTGACCTGTGAATGAGACGCCCACATCGCCTCCCGAAACATTTCACCACAAACGCCCACAGGGATCAACCATCGAATCTCATTCTGTTGTATCAGTGGAGGGAATCAGCTGACGGCACAGGAACGGACGGACGGGCGGACAGAGACAGAGACAGGCAGCAGCAGGCAGGGTGCACTAACACACGACAACACTAACAAACACCAACACAAGCAGCAACAAACAAAATAATGATCAAGGAAGCCACTTATCGAAATCACAGGAAGCGCCCCCCGAGCCTCAATAAGAACAGGACTGGTTTAGGTTAACTATGAACACTCCCTCAATACTGACTCTTCACTTCTTATCTTTAAAAGCCCCAGAGAGAGAGAGAGAGAGAGAGAGAGAGAGAGAGAGAGAGAGAGAGAGAGAGAGAGAGAGAGAGAGAGAGAGAGAGAGAGCCTGGGCTTTAAGCCTCAAAGCACACACCTGCGGGAGCTTTAATATTCTCACAACATAAATAAATTCCATTCGTCGAGGAGGTCGTTCGCACCAAGTTTCACGAAGCCTCACTGAGGGATTAAGGAAGACGTGTGTGTGTGTGTGTGTATGTGTATATATATATATATATATATATATATATATATATATATATATATATATATATATATATATATATGGACTTATTTCAGGGATCTGGTGTCGTTACTGTCAGTGTAGGCAGGCAAGGGGGTCCTTTCAATATAACACGAGCACATTTCAGGACCTTGACTCTGCGATGAAACAGCAGCTCCCTCGGTGGCCACAGTCAGCGAAAACAACCCGGGAAATATTCGAAAGAGCAAAAGACTGACGGCTAAAGAAGCTCCGGGTCTTTCATTAATCACTCAACACTTTGTTTCCCAAGAAGTCCAAGCCCTCCCCCACCCCCAACAGAAGGGGAACGAGGTGTCACCCTCGGTCACTCTCTGATCTCTGAGAGCCACAGGACGCCAGAGGCAACATTCCATCCAGTGGAGAAAAGGCCCCTTAATTGAGCAGAAAGGCTGATCGTCACTGTTGTCGGTCGATTCTGTCCCTTTTCCCGAAAGTGAATGAAAATACCGTAGCATTTGAAACAGTGACAACGCTTGTGTGAATAAGGCATGCTTTTCTGTTCACTGCCAGACTGACTCAAAGACAAGCCCCCTACCCCGTCCCATCAGTGACAATGTCAATCTATGTAATGAAGAGACACCTCGCAAGGTGTTACAATGATGTAAACCTCATTATTATAATGTCATTCCACAGAATGCAGCTTCGGCTTCAACAGGAAATTTCGCAGTGGCACCTGCATAGATTAGGCTCCTCGGAATAGGACCTGCAGGTAACACTCAGAAAAACGGAGTGACAAGTTGCAGAGCTAAACTGAAACTATTGAATTGAGAGAGAGAGAGAGAGAGAGAGAGAGAGAGAGAGAGAGAGAGAGAGAGAGAGAGAGAGAGAGATGCCAGAAGACTCGTGAACTGACTAGTGGGTGTGGCTGCAGTCAGTGTCCTGCTTTCACAAAAGAAACGAAGGCAAAAGCTTGTGATCCACAGGCACCCAGGGCCATAAACGCTCGCATAAAGCAAAGACTACAATAGAGAGTGAAGTCCTTGCTAAGCAAGGAAGTACGGGGCCATAGAATCGACATCTTTGTCACCTTAACCGAGCCCTTCCAATCACAGACTGAATATTTCACAGAACTGACTGATTAACTTTCATTAAAATTTCTGTGTTTGTCCCACGATTGAAGATTCATGCCATTAACAGGGATTTGTAGACACATTTCCACCTTCAGTTGACGACATTTAACCAGTTGGAAGGAACCACTTGGAGCCCTAAAATAGGACTGCTTCTCGACAATCGCTCCGTGGAACGCAAGCATTCCTGCTCAAACAATCTTAAATGCCTGTACTGATTAACCTTCAGCCGGATGAACACCACCAGATATGAGCCAAAATTGGGCAGAAATGCTGTCACGGAGAGGGTAGTACTTACGGGGTATTGCGGAAACGAGAATTACAACTACACAGCCTTAAAAACACCGTCGATTCTTCTTGCTGACAGACTAAGAACTGCTCAAGAAGTCGACCAAGACCTTCTCGGTGCCAATCAGAGACCACCACCTCTTCCACCAATAAGCCCAAATAAGAAACCTCATCAACCTATCGCCTTCTCTCACAGGCTGAAGCTCTGAGCTCTGGCCAGTGGAGGGAAGGCTTTGAGAGCGATTTCCCCATTGGCTGGTGGGACTGGACCCCATTTCCTAATGATTTTCTTACCTCAAATGATCATTGTCACCTCCAGTATCAAATGCATATTCCATAAACAGACAGGTGTAGAGTGAGATACCTAAAAGTATGAATTAATAAGCGGATTGATATAGCAAAAGAAAGTAAGAATTTGAAAGTCCTTCACAAGGAGTAGGCCTAAAGCACGCAAGGTGAAACAGCCTAGAACTCGACTATACCCTGGATATGGTGGCAGTCATTACGAATAACCTCTTCGATGTGGGAGCAGCCATTTATTATTTGGGGGGGATGGGGGAGAAAAATCATTTCATTTTCATGGACGATGACTTTTACTATGAAAGCTGGAATTCAGTCTACCAGATACAGATAGCAATGACCACAATTCCTAGATTACGACAGAGAAATTATTTTCATGAAGGATATAAGCCTTACTGGGGATATTAGTCTTGAATAATCCATTTTTTCCTCCTAACAAATTCTGCCACGTTTAAAGGAGGCAGTACAGGACACACCGCTAGTGACATCTGGTAACAAGCAAACAACTCGAACAAAACTATTAAAGACAATTGAAGACTTCCTTGATTAGTACGCGAAAGATAATGACTTTAGTTTTAGTTACTGAAGCGATGATCTCTGGGAGAAATTCTCAGTCACCGTTAATTCATTCATGAACACTCAGAGGCTACGTGATCGTTGGTCTGGAATACGCCCTCAAATTCTTCTCTGTAAACCTCACTTTCATTTCAAAATATTACAAGAAAAATAAATAGGAAACATTTTGCTCTCAAAATTCCGAAATGTTCGAGGGGACTGGCCCACTGATCTCTCTGTGGCTGGTAGGGTTAGATGAAACTGGCCTTATGCCAGCACGGCCGTTGCAGAGTGGCGGTCTGCAGAAGTGGGAAGGAAGGCAACCCAACTGCTAATATGACTGATCAAACTCGTTCAAGAGAAAATGGCAGTGTGTTTTGTGAGTGCATATTCTAGTTGATAAATAGAGTTGCATCCCCGTCATTTGTTCACAAAGCTTGATAGATCTGGTGGGGATCCTGGGAAGCAGTGGTTAAGGCACCAATCGCTGAAGCAAGACGCCGCCCCGATGCAGAATCAGTGATCCACAATTGCTTTGAAAAACAGCTTTCTGGGACATTTCCCATTTTTGTCTACTTTACAGAACTCAACAGGGGGTTTGACAGGCATCAGTGGCATAACCCATATTATATTATATATGAAAAGGATAAATGTCAGCAATAAACCTCATTAGGGAGGGAGAGAGAGAGAGAGAGAGAGAGAGAGAGAGAGAGAGAGAGAGAGAGAGAGAGAGAGAGAGAGAGAGAGAGAGAGATTCAGAACTTTGTCTAAATATGTGCCACCACAAACCTACGCAACGAATTATTTACCTGATTCTTGGTAGGTTGCTGTAAGTAAGGAGCAGATGAGAGAGAGAGAGAGAGAGAGAGAGAGAGAGAGAGAGAAAGAGAGAGAGAGAGAGAGAGAGAGAGAGAGAGCTGTTAAATGTTCAGTATCTATTTTTTCAATTAGGAAAAACCCTGTCGTGTTTGTACCTAATTACTTGAAAAAAATAGATAGTGAGCTTTTAACAGCTCTCTCTCTCTCTCTCTCTGCATCTAATGATGTGAGATTTATTTCCACCGACCACGATCTGCGCAGAAGCTGAGCATAATTGTAACATCTCAAGATTCCTGAAAGGCAAGTCATCCCCCCCCCCTTCACATATACACGTCCCTAATGCTCCCAGGAATTGTATCATTCAAACTTTCTTTCTATTTTAGTCTCCTTCATAAACCCTCAAGCACTTACGATGGGCATAAGGTCATAATGAGGACAGCGTGAATGAGTGAGTGAGTGACTGTGTGCGCGCGTGCGCAATCAGGTTGTAGACAAAACTACTTTTAGCTGCTCACTGGACCTTCCGTGTAAATGTTTAAGATGGCCTTCTGTTAAGAGTTGAGACTTCCTCAGTCCTGCCTGTGTCAGTCTTATTCGTCTCTTCCTGTCTTGAGGTTCGCGCTTTCACGCACTCATAACTACAGTAGCCTACACATTCACCTTCCTTCAGTGTAGTCAGCCAGTCGGTGTTCACAGCACAAAGGATTTGTGGGATTTTTTCATGGGCCAAGCACTGGGACCTATGGGGTCTTTCGGCGCTGAAAGGGAACCGAGAGTTTAGAAAGTTTCAAGGAGGCTCTCGCACTTGAAGAAGCACTTTGAATCAATTGTTAGAGAGGATGGAAAGTCAAACGGAAGGAAGCGAATATGAATGAAGGTACAGTAAATGGAATGAAAGGGGTTGCAGATCTATGGAACTATTTGGATTTCGCCTCAATAATAAAATTATTACTTTTTTTCGTTTTTTTTTAGTAATGACTTGACTGAGCTTATCATTAACCATGAGTTGCATCGAACTATGTTCATGGATGCACTGAAACTTGAATCGAACAGGAAGGTCTCTTGAAAAAAAAAAAAAACATACTGATCTACATGTACACATTAATATTCTTTGGAAGCCTGAATTTCAAGTCAATGGCTCCTTTGGTGGGCTTCTTGTTCCATATGAATAGGGTTCTTCATCTTCTGAATAATAATAATGTAATAATAATAATAATAATAATAATAATAATAATAAATAAAGCATGAGTGGCGTCTTGTATCGTGTTTGAACATCATTCATTAACGCCAAGCGCAACTCTTTAACTATTCTGTTATCAGTTCCTGATATCAAACGCGATTTACCCATTCTACAAGAATGGGCAGCAGTGTTCTCTTTCCTTCTTAAAAAGCCTTTATGAAGCATTTTTCAAATCCAGTGCGTCAAGATTTAGCAGCGTTCATTTCGGCTACATGATGGAATGAAATGAAACTGTGTTTACAACATTCCAAGTTCCAATGACAAACCTACGTCAGTGATGAGACTCACTCGGTACCTGAATCCTGAACATTCCTTCAGGTCTTTCTTTGCTTGGCAGTCAAGGGCAGTTCCCTCCCCCACTCCAAACACCTCTCTCTCTTTGTGCTAAATTGAGTATGGTCAGAATGCTGGAGACCACCTCCTCCTCCTCCTCCTCACTCCCAGTGACTCCAAAGGGTGGACGAGGGAGGAGTCCTTTGCCTCAGGCATAAATATTTTGTCAGTGATACAGAAATGGAAGCTGAGTCTCGTGAACGAATAATGGGCACCTTTAGATCAAACCTGAATATACAGCACCTTTGACTAAGCTGTACAAAATTATCAGTAGCCTAACAGTATATACCAGTTCTATTTCAGTCCCCGTTTCACTCATTGTTAAGACAAAAAACAAATCACTAATTATCATGAGTCAAAAGAGTTAAAACTGGAAAAAACTTGGAGTTTGAATAAGACTTCAGCCTGACTGAACAACTCTACCCGTTAGAATCTGACCTTCTTTCTCTGAGCACGTGAAATGCGGAATTATTTCTTTATATTAACCCTCTGATGAACGACCTCTTCAAGTATATAGTATCACCTTCATTCGGCTTTCGTACAAGTGTATAAACTGAGCAGAACAGGTCCCTGATCTTTGCTGGAAATAGCTGCGTTCTGCTCAGAATAATGTGTTATGTATTTGCCAAGAATCCTCTGCGGGGGATTCCACCACTCGAATGCTTTGCTTGGACTAAAATGATACCCGTGTCAGTAACTCGGCTTCTTTGAATGGAATCTGTAGAACTGAGGCCAAAGGCCAGACCCTGGAACCTATGATAAGGTTCCTGTGTTATATAAACCCATTTAATAAGCAGGACAAATCCAATATAGAGGATTTTGACTTAAAATTAACGATTTTATTCGACTTCTGAGCGCTGGAGGAGTCGACAGTCGTCAACATGACAAGGTGTCTTGGATGCTCTCGCTCTCTCTCTCTCTCTCTCTCTCTCTCTCTCTCTCTCTCTCTCTCTCTCTCCATGGATTGGTCTAACCGAAGGGTAGCGTGGAGGGCTTCGCCAACATCGTCGCTCCTCCCACATGACTCAAAAAGGAACTCGATTAGTCAAGATCTCCTTATGACGCGATTCAGGGAACCAATTGCTGTCACCCGTCTTCTTTCTCTCTCTCTCTCTCTCTCTCTCTCTCTCTCACAGCTTCTTCTCCTTCTCCATCTGCCAAATCGGCGGCCATGGCAGCAGCCGCCGCTTCCACACTTACGAAGCTTACATGGATAAATGATATATATATATATATATATATATATATATATATATATATATATATATATATATATATATATATACAGTATGCTTAAAAAATCACAGTAGATGCACGTGACTTTAGTGTATAAGCTAATCCCACCTGCGGGATTCGCTTATATAGGCCTATATACAGTATATACTGTGTATGTGTATATATATGTGTGTGTGTGCGTGTAATTTTAGTGTATCAGCGCTAACCTGTTTCAGGTGCCAAATTTGCACGGTGAGAATCCCTACGTCATCCACAGTCGACTCGGCTGGGGAGATTGATTTATAGTAATTAAAACTGGCGTCACAGCATCTAAGTTATTGACGCCGTAAGGAAACTGCACTGAACTCGTATCTACACCAACAGGGTTGTAATTATTAGGTGGCTTCTCTCTCTCTCTCCCTCTCTCTCTCTCTCTCTCTCTCTCTCTCTCTCTCTCTCTCTCTCGTAAGCTAGCCGACTCTCTTCCCTATTCCCCTCTGCAACCAAATCGAGCACCGCACACAAATATCATCAATCAATCAATCAGCATAAGACTTCGCAGTATCCAGTCACCGTTTCACTCCTGTAAAGAAGCGTTGAAATTGAGGGCGATCTTTTAAAACTGGAAGAGTCCTTCGCGGCCGAGATGGATGACACCTGCTGGAAATCTCTTTGGGTGTAAAGACCAAAGCGTGACTGAAGAACTCTGCTCATACGAACATTACATATCTCCTCTCAACTCGTGAAATTCAGTCATATGAACTGATGAACCATCTACTGACTAACTCTCGATTCAGCTTGGGTATGTTTACATAAACTGGGCAGAAATGCCCAAGCACTTGCTTCAACAGACCTGTATTATGTATTGACCAACCATCCTCAGCCGTCAATTCCAGCCCCTATATGCTCTGCTTGGATTAACTTAATACCTGTATTAATAACTCGACCCACTTCCGTAATGAAATCCAGTAATACCTTCTGTCCACAGCAGTACTTGGGGGTGGAACTAAATTAAAGACAGATGCAAGATTCACTTTACACCTGAATTGAATGTCCCGTCTACATCCGAGGGTCTAGTTTAAGGCATTCATTATTTTCTGAAGTAAACTGCCACTCTCGCCCCACTCAAAGTAATAAGATTGTTCCTTCCAGCCTCAAATGAACTAATAAGCCAGTCATTCTATCAGAGCCCATGGCTGAGAGTCTGGCATTCTGAATGCACGCCACTTCTGCTGACACCTTGCTCGCTCTGTCCATCGTTACTTACTGCTTCTTGTCCTCCGAGTGTTGAGGAGACAGTGTCCATGAGGCCATCATCACGGAGTATGCCTGAAGATTCTTCGAATGTCTGCATGCACGAGTATGTGACAAATGAAGGCTTAGGTCCTTTATCTGTCTTCATACCGCCTTCCTTCCTTCCTTCCTTCTGTGGCAAGATGACAGTTAAGGAAGCCTGCAGTTAACAACTGGTAAACCTCGCACAACACACACCACCACTCTGCAGTCACTGACTGTCTGTAAATATATCCGAGGTACACTTCATCAGTAAACGAAGCCAAAATGAGCAGAAATCAGCATTCTACAACTGACTGATGGTTACTGAAACTGGCGTTACACAGCATTCCATCAGGAATTGAAGGAACAGCAATGTATGAACTAACTAGGCTGCATTCACGAATGATCCGAGAGACGTCGTTAACTATACATCAAGAATCGGAGAACTTATTTTGAGGCGTGATGAGAGTGGCAATCTCATTTTGCTGGAAAGCTTTCTGTACGGTTAGTGAACAATGACCCTATTATTCTTCTGCCCCGTGAGCTTTCGAAGAGACAGGCCAAATGTTTTCACTACCATGAATGTCCTGTAAAGTTTCCAGTCTTTTGTATGAGTGGACACACGCGGTTTTCCAGCTTCCACTTCCGTCATAATGGAGCCTCAAAACGACTGGAATGTCTGGCTAACTATGCGCCAACGATTACTGGAACCCTGTCATGCCACGTCCTTTGAAACAAACG
>JANJGK010002412.1:70000-129064 GCA_039081455.1 Macrobrachium rosenbergii
TAGGGCACTGTGCCGAGAGGGCACTAGTGCCAGGATGAGCTTATAGCTTCGCAACTACTGGACTCTCTTCCGCCCCTTCTTCTTCTTCTTCGGGTTCCTCCAAGGCCTATCAGTAGCTGGCCTAGCAGGTGATGAGAGCACCGACTCCGGGGACAGGCCAGAAGGGCTAGCGGGCGCGAAGTCAGGGGCAACTGCAAAAGCTGCGGGAGGACTCCCTACTCCGGCTGCTGCGACAACCGGAGCGAGAGCGATCTCGACTTCTGCGTCCGAGGATGCCAGTTCCTGGTCTTCCAAGGAAGGGGTACCATTTCGATCCTCCAAGGGTTCATCCCCTGGAGTCAAATTTTGCAAAGAAGAAGTTTCGGGTGCTGGAGGCTCTCCAGTCGCAATGATCAGCTGCATGGGGAATCCTAAATCTCCCGAAGGAGGATTCGCCTCATGATTTAGACCCGGCATGGGGGCCTTTTCCACTGGTAGCTCAACGTCCGTGGCGGACGGAGTCTGGCACTGCTCAGTGCTCGCAACTGGCACTGGCAGCAGTTGAGGGTCAGGCATGCCTGACAAGGGGTCCGGAGGTGCAATACCTCTCGGACGACTTGAGTTTGGCTGCGGCAGAGATTCCTGCCCCAGCAGGAGATCGTAGCCTCTCCTAGAGTTTTGTTCGGGGGCGTCCGCTGGGCGTTGCTTGCTTGGGCAGCCCTCCCAATTTGTGGAGTGGTCTGCCCGCTTGCACGTCCTGCAGCGGTACTGCTCCTCCTGAATCTCTCTTCGCGGAGGGGGAGGACCTCTTGGTGGGCCAGCCCTTCGCGATTGGAGAGGGCTAGGCCTGAAATAGGTTGGGTGGCGCCCCTTCCGCGGACCACTTTGGTGGGCGGAAGGTGGAGGTTTGTCATTTTTGGGAGTTACAACTGGGGCCTCCGTGGAGGAGGTAACGTGGCTGCGGAGTGGCGTTGGTGACGGGCTTCCGCAGAGAAGATCCCGACCCAACAAGAAGACCACTCCGGGCCGAATTCCACCTACCACGCCAAGGCGGTGGGGTATCGTGCCCCAAGGTGTCATTACCTGGAGTTGGACCGTAGGAACGGTAATGGTGTGGCCCTCTATCCACTTCATTTCCCACCGGGTTTCTTCGTCAACCATGGCACCGGCTGGCACTTGGGCCCTGGCGATCAGGCTAATATCTGCCGCAGTGTCTACTGTGACCGGAAGGGTCACTGGCAGGCTAGTGCTCTGAAGAGGGGCCACCAAGATGAACTGGGTTTCCAGTCTCTCGGGGTAAAGGATCTGGTGCGGACCAGCAGCAGAAAATGAAGTGCTGATTAGGTTGACAAATTTGGTGGTGGGGACATGATGTGGACAGGCCGGAGATCCAGCATTGTAGTGGCTAGCAGCCCCACAGGATCTGCACGGGCCTTTTGGATGGGCTCGGTGGCCTGCAGTAACTGTTGGAGGAGAGGGCTGAGCGGATGAATCGGGAGCGGAGTTCTGGCTGGTAGGGTTAGGCTGCTTATTAGTGCCGAGTTTGTATCGGCACTCAGCTTCAGCGTGGCCCCCCTTCTTGCAATAGTTGCACAGGGTCTTGCTAGACAGTCCATTCTTCGGGCGAGTGGAGTTCGAGAGGTAGGCCGGAGGGATGATTCACTTCTGAGAGGTGCTATGCGACTGATTGAAAGTTTCCCACGAATCAGCCATGCGACAAGCTTCCATAAGTGTGGAGGGCTGTTTATCGTTAAGATATACCGCAAGGGGCCCTGGCACACATTGGAAGAGGTCTTCTAGCATGGTCCGATTGAAGAGATCCTCAAACGTCGTGCAGGCCAAGGAGTCGAACCAGCGCGTACCGGACTGGGTTTTGTGACATGCCCATTCCGTCCAAGACCAGCCGACTTCCTTGGCAAGACCTCGGAACCGTTGTCTCCATTTTTCTGGGGTTATCTCGTAGGCCTTGGTAATGACTCTACGAACTTCCACCATGTTGCCTCTCTGGCTCTTCTCCAGTGAGCGAAGCACTGCCTTGGCTTTTCCCTCCATATGCTTGGCTAGTATTAAGGCTCTCTCCGTCTCCGTGGTGCTGTAGTTATCGAAAAGAGCCTCGATCTCCTCCAGCCATGCTTCTGGCTCGTCCTCAGTCCACTTGGGGACTAGAGAATTGATGCTCGAAATTGGAGCGTTTGATGCAGCAGGTGTAGGACTGGAGGCTTGATGGCTAGCCATAGCTTCGGCATTCTCCATTTTCGCTCTCTCAAGCTCGAGCTCCTTCTCCTTTAGGGCTAACTCAGTTTCCTTGCAGGCTAACTCATGCTGTCTCCTTCTTTCTTCTCTTTCCTCTTCATACTGCCTTTGCTCGGCGTCATACACCCTTCGTTCTTCTTCATACTTCCTCTGCTCGGCTTTTTACTTCCTCTGCTCGAGTCTTTCTTCCTTCTCCCGCTTGGCCAAGTCGTCCACTTGCTCCTTAACCCAGGTAGTAAGTTCCGAGCCGGTGAGACCTGCCGCCGTCCCCAGCCCCAGGAAAGTTTTATAATGCTCTGCTGCCATGGTTCTGGTGGGGAAGGGCGTCTAACCGGGTCGAGTGGGCGTACTTGGGCAGCGAGGAAGTGTCTCTTCAATGACGTGGCACCCTTTCAAAAGGTGGCACTGTAGTTTGGGTGTGCCGTGTACAGGTCACACTGGTGGCACTCAGTATCCCTAGGCACTGGTGCAGGTTAGGTTCCAGAAGAACCTTCTCTTCTGTGTTCCCTTTTGTTTTCTTTAGTGGCAACTATGGTGCCAATGTGTTCCTAGGGCCCCTCTACTGGAGTCCAACTAGGCTATATGGGAGGAAAGGCACTCTACACCCCGTGCAGAGTGCAACAATCGAATGAGAGAGAAAGGGAAGGTAAAAGAGAGAGAGGGAGAGAGAGGGAGAGAGAAGTAAGCTATTCAAGTGATGACAGTGCTGCAAATTATTGGCACTGTGGAATAAAGTGAATTTGGGTTTTTTTTTTTTTTTTCTTTAAAGATCCTCGTGAGTGGCTGGTCCCAGTACTGGCCCCAGTGCTGGCCCCTTCTTTTTTCAGAGGGTGAAAACTACTGTTTGCTTCGGTCTGGATAGCAGGCCTCACTCGTGACCGACAGTTTATCACTGTATCGTAATTACTCTTAACTTGTCCTCATCTATTGTGGGACAGAGGTGTTTCTTTTATTTGGTTAAAGTATTCGAATTAATTAGCCTAGTGTCGGCCGTTCTTTCTTTGAAGAGGGTCACGTACACTTAGGTTAGGAATGCTTACTTGAATGACGAGAGAGAGAGAGAGAGAGAGAGAGAGAGAGAGAGAGAGAGAGAGAGAGATTTTCAATCAGCGAATTTCTTGCTGCTTGAGAACATGTAAACAAAGATTTTATACATGCACAATGGCATGGATCTTAATAAAATGATATAGATGCGTCGTCTTGACTTCCTTAGGGATGGCTTTATTATCTTAATTTTCCTGGGAGCCGACGTCACAAAAGTTTATCGTAAAATTTTAAATTCTCTTTATATGATTTTTATAACAGGTATTCGTAGGAACTTGTTATTACTCCTAACTAAGGCCTATCTTTCCCTGCCTAAATTATCTTTTGGTTTTTTCCTAGCTAAGATATTAGGAGGTGGCTCGGGCAGATTCTGGTCACAATAACAAGGTCTTTGAGATGGCGGCCAAGGTCCCGTTAGGCCTAAATTTCAAAACAACCTCGGGCGGCGAAGGAACCCCAAAATGGCCGTTCTCTCACAAACAGTTCGAACAATTTCAAAACAATCGCGCGAACACGGCGGGGGAATCCAAGATGGCGGGTATTTTCTTTTTCAAACAAATTCAAAAAACAACGCAACAAATGCAGGTATCCAGATTTTACTTTAAATATACCAATCATGCATAGTGTTTTACGTTAAGGATGGAAAACGAAATTACCAAACACTTTGTCTTTTGTTATCGTATTCTCACCCGGACATTAAACAAAGAATGAAAAGAGAAATGCTAGCCTGCCTGCGTAAATTTACGTTGTTGAACGGTACCTTTATTGTAAAATTACTATTTCAGTTCGTTTGCTACTTCACTGACACGGTTTTTGAATGATTCCCGCTATATGCAAACAATAACGATCGGAATTGCCGACGCGATTTCTACATTACTTTGTGTATATGAACTGGGCTCCGCGATTCGGCCTTAGTAACGACACAAATTGTGATTCTCTGCTCTCGAGTTGCACCCTTTCCTACGCTAATTCTCGCTACACTCGTTATTATAACTATTCTCTTTACTGCTTATTATTATGCCTCGTTCCTTGTTTGGAAGAATGAAATGGAGTTCGATATCTGACTTTTATTTTTTGGAATTAATGTAATTTTAATTTCCTTTTCTCCAGATTCTTTCTCTAAAATGTACTTTAGATTCTACGCAAGGTCGCCAATGTTACGTGTGAGGGTCTTGGTTGATCATGTGTTATTCAATTTACGTAATTTTTACGGCCCTGCAAACCAAGATTACACGTAACCTGCCACTTGAAGCCAAAAGTTAACCTCAAAGACAGTCGTTAATTAGCCAAAAGGTCGCCAGTTAAGGGTTATTAACCTTAACAAAGAATATTTGAGATGAATTTGATTTTAAACGCAACGGTTCTTCCAAACATTCGGACGCGAGGCATACAAAGCATCGAGATTTAACCTGATTTTGCTTACCCTAAATCCTAGGTATTTTACTGGAATAACGGGGTTGAAGCTAACAATATAATAATGAGGCTTAATCTAGACTTCGTAAACACATATACAGTAAGTGGGGGATGAAAGGGGGAAACAAAGAAATGCGAAATACAGAAAAAAGATAAAAGAATGGGCGAAGTTTTGAACAAAAAGCGACTTTACCTTAGGACGAACGTTGTGCGCACCAACACCGCCGGGGGGGTCTTCGCAATTGCTTCTTCACTTCACTGATAGGATAATAGACAAAGAAAAGGAGAAGAGGCCCCGTCGGACATGTGGTCTCTCCGAATGCTCCAGTCTCTCTGAAGTTCCCTGACCGGCCTAGGTCAAAAACAGTCACCCCAGGTGTCCACGTTCTTGTTAAAAACATTCGCCAAGAGACAGGTAGGAAGGAAAAAGGGACCTTAGGACCACCTATTCTTAAGGCTGATAGGGAAATTTTCCTATAGGGTAAAGGCCTAACTTACCTATCCCGTTCTCCAACGGACGTTAAGGTTTGAACTGAAGACACACCTATATAGACAACGTCTTTTCCCGGTCTCAGTCAGGCTGATATTTTTACAATCAAAAGTTACAAGGGCGAACAGCAGTAATATTTATAAAAATATATATATATATATATATATATATATATATATATATATATATATATATATATATATATATATATATAAACTAATAGCAGCTTAACAATTCACGTAACTTAAAGGTTTTCAATGTATGATAATTTAATGATAAAAAATCTTTTAGTGTAATCCATCACAAATCAAATATTAACAAAAGCTCATTTTATTTATATGAAAATATGACATATTTTTTAAATTTCATTTCACTGTCGTATTTTTATTTTAAGGTCATTTGCTTTGAAAACATTCATCTGCTATGCGTCAAAAAGAGCTATTGTCTTTTATGCTTTAAAAATCTATAAAATATTGTATATTCTGATTATTAAGAGACATTTATATAAATCACATTGTGATACTAATTATACGACAAATATAATTAATTGATTTTCATTGTTAAAAAAGCCATTTTGAAGGCGTCTGCTCGGAAAGTGTAGGTAGCTGAGACAGCAGACGGATGGATTTCTGAAGAAGGAAGAGGAAGAGGAAGAGGAAGAGGACCACAACTGAAGGAGAACTGATTCCTTCCTGGTGAAGTGGAAGTGGAGAAAATGAAGTGGCAGGAATGAAATGAAGGGCGAAGAATAAAATGAATTGGAAGTAATAAAATGAAGTGGGAGGAATGGAATGAAGTGAAAAATGGAGAAGCAATAAATGAACAGGAAAAACTTGAAATGAAGTGAAATTGAAGAGAGAGAGAGAGAGAGAGAGAGAGAGAGAGAGAGAGAGAGAGAGAGAGAGAGAGAGAGAGAGAGATGAGGGAAATAAGAGAGTGAAAGGCACAAACAGAGACGGGAAGAGAGAGAGAGAGAGAGAGAGAGAGAGGGAGGGAATGATCTTGCTACAGAGCAAGCAATAATTGCTCTTTTTTGTAGCACAGAGAGAGAGAGAGAGAGAGAGAGACTGTACCACTAGTTTCAGAACTGAATTTCCCTCATCTGAAATGATTTTCTGACTGCTTACCAAGAGAAAATAAAAGTGTCGAAACTTTCCATTCCCAAATATGTGTGTGTCCAAAGCTTCTTATGACAACTCAATTGTTAGGACAGATTTCCACTTCCTAAACCTGGTCAGTCTGTCCAGCACCTGACTGACTTCTACATTCCTGGAACCATCCCATGAGCGAGACAGTCAGTCAATCAACTCTCTAAGCTCAGATGTCTTCAACAAACAGCGGTTTCCGATTGGTAATAACATTTCTGCTGCTTTTGCAAATGACGCTGTTATTTCAAATTACTGCAAAATCATTCGATTACATAACAAACACAATTCTTTGTGGAGTTTTTATTTAATATTTGTTATTCTTGGACACAAAGGGACCCGAAAATTCTCACTACAAAGTTAAAGTTGGCCAAAATAAGATGTTTTGATGTCCTGATGTTCATTAACTTTGCCGAGTTTTGTCCTGAGGCTGAGATGTTTCCTGACACATCCACACATCATATGGTCTCTTCTCTTTTGGCTTTCCTATTCACTCTTTGTCACGAGTCCTTTTCCAGATACGTCTTCTTATCACTTATTCAGCTGCTTGCATCTGCTTTTAAAGCCTTTTCAGGCTGCTTGTGCAGGCACTCTGGTGTGTTTGCACTTTGCCTCTGACTTCACTTTTTGTGGAGCACAAAATCTACGTCTTTCCTCGCCCGGACCTTAGCTAGCACTGACTCCCACTCTCTCTTATAGTATGGCATGAGAGAGAGAGAGAGAGAGAGAGAGAGAAGCCTTGTGCCGATACAAAATCTACCAAAAAATGTTCATCCAAATTCTTTCAATTTCCGAACAGAAGTTCTTTTTTTTATCTTAGCACAATACTGGATTTACTTTCCTCACTCCCAGTATATATGATTCTAGAAGACATTCCAACATCATTTGGAGATTTCATTTGCCTCAAGTTTTTCTCTTCCAACTTAAGATTTGGGTAAGTGGACTGTTGACGTAACTTAATCTATCGCCATAAGCTGATGAAAGTCAATTATATTTATTCATTCTTGCATTTCAGAACTGATTCTCCCTCCGTGAAAGAAGACTTTCATTTCACTTGACAAATTGAAAAAGTGTCTGCAACATTTGCAAGCATCGGTGGGCAAAGTTTTAAATGACAGATTTGTACAGAATTCCCATTCCCAAATTCTGTCAATCTTATCAAAAGGTCGCCATATTTCCATGGCATAGTGTGGCTTGGGGAAGTCACTTATATTCTCTATGTGAAGTCAACAAGAAACATAAAGCTTTCTTGATGACCACAAACCCACAAAGACATCGATTTCAGAAAATAGGCAGATCACTTTCTAGTCACGGCATTTGTGGCATTTTAACTGTTATGTATTTGAGGGCGTGGAAAGGAGCACCTGCATTCTATCTCCTCGTTTTTACCAACAAAGATCTTTGATATGAATTACTTTCTCTTGAGGCTATTGTCTTTGATTCACAAATCAAACACCTGACAGTCTGTTCCTCATACGTGTATGTTACAGTATTTCATATTGATGAAGGAACATTCTGATTACTGTGCATAGTGACCCATTTGAATCACTATTTCATTTTGCTTTTCTCTCTCTCTTTTTCAGATGGTTTTTGTGGCGAGTTTCCAGATCTTTCAAGCCAGAGTCATTTCAATGATTGACTTGTTTTTTTATGACAATTCTCAATAAAGGAGTATTTGGCCTCCCGAATCTACTTTTGAATTAGTCCTTTTTATAGTGTATTTCTTGTTGCACAAGTTTGTGGTTACAGTGTAAGAACAAACAGTAGCTGTAAGCTGTATGAATTACAGGTAGGAAAATCTATTGTAAGTTTACCAAATATATAAAATAAAATGTTTATACACCAACACAGAACCTGGAAACCAAAACTACACAATTCAGCTGACATTGCTAATAAAACACCAAATGCAAATGCTGTAGACTTTTTATTTTCAGCACTCAAAAATACACGAAACTCTTACAAAAATATTCTTGGGAATTCTCATACAGTATTTACATCTACATCAAAGTAGAGTACTGTACACTCTTTTATGCAGGTATTATACTATACTGTGACAGGACAACATGTAAAATTACAGAGCTGATATCTCATCTAAATTTGCCATGAATATGATCTGTTAAGTCTGTGCTTTTAAATCCATGAATGAGGAATAATGCTTGGCTTTTACTTACTAATTATCTAATAACTTGAAATCAATTTTTTACAGCATCAGTTACAAATCTGCAAAATAACTCTATACATAATTTGAGCAAGAAAACTCCATTAAAGGAAATGTCAAGTTTCCATTTACACGATTCCTTACTGCACACCCGCAGTATGCTTCTGTTAGGTCACCTCAGGTCAAAATTGCCATTTGCAAGTCACCTTCGAATAATGCTGTTGTCACTTATCTCAGAGTCAAGAGACGAGCAGTCTGTAAGAGACAGACAAGTCTTCTCAAGTCATGACTGTCATTGAACTGTCAACGTTAAGATGAACTGTTAGTTTCAATTAAAGTCCAAAAGCCAAGATGGCGGTCAGAAGTCGTTATTCAAAGTGTTACTAATCTTACAAAGTTCTAAAAACTCGTCACAGTAGTTGCAACATAAGCTGCGTTTACTTCTTGCTTGGTTTAGATGAAGTTGGCTCTACACAAGCACTGGTGCTTGCCCCTACAATCTGCAGAAATACACACACACACACACACACACACATACATACACATACTTCACCTCCAAAGTAACTCTTGATATTAAAAGACATCAAAATGAATAAAATAAAAAAAAGAGACCAAATGCCCTTCCATTGCTCAGTTTGTAAGTAGCTCCATACCATCTATAGTTACTATACATGTGTAATAAAATCGTGGGGTAAATGAGCACTCAAGTTGTAATTAGCCTAGCATACAAATTAGACTCTAACCAGAAAAAGCCTGGCTTTGAAGGACAACCACTGGAACAATGTGGGCACTGCTGCTCTTGCTACACAAAGACATCAAACTACCAGATCGTGTTCAAAAAGTACTGACTACAAATAACATAACTATATTACTGAAGAATCACAAGACCTTCAAGAATATCAAGGCCTATATCAGTCCCTGGAGAGAACAAGTTCCGTTCAAATGATATTACCAGGAGGTAAAGAAGGAAGATGCCACAGCTGTCCAACTTGCAGATAACAGTCAACTAATGTACACTTTTTAACACCCAGAAAAACCCTGTCTAACCAGTCAATTACACACACACACACACACACACACACACAGCAAGCTGTAAAGAAATATCTTTATTTTTTGTATATTTCTGTTTGTACTGAAGAGTACGTTGTCTTTTGTTTACTTTGGTGGTGGTTGGAACTATGGGCATTTGTTTAATGGTAATTTGTTTTATGGTTATAGGATAATTTGCGACTTTGTTTACTATTGAGCCTGAATAGTTCTTGAAACTGGCTGTTGGACAATTAAATATCCACTAATTTTGCCTTTGAGTATTTATGTTCGGCAGTCCAGCAAAAACCAGAGACAGATTCCAGTAAGAGAGAATCGAGGCAGGAAGGAGTCCAGCACAGAAAGCAGTACGGAGCGGAGTGGCACCAGACCTTTGAGATTTTCTGACATTTTTTTTTTACCCTGGAGTTTTCAAGTGGCATGGAGCGATAAACTCCACCCAGGCCGAGCGATAGGATTTCATGTTCGGAGAGAGGCAACACGAGTAACTGGACTTATCATCTAACCACGAAAGACCAGGATCTAAAGAAATGTAAGTCAGTTGAGAGACCTTATGCAGGCTCAATAGGATTGATCTGTTTCTTAGATATAATTTACGCTTCTTATAGTTTAAATTATGGTCGCCAACAATCGAAAAAATTAAAGTAAAGGATTTTATCATTGTAATTACCATTATACTTAGGCCTTTTGTTTATAAACCAGTAGAGTTTCATTTTGACTAAGATTAACTACGAACGTAATTCAAATATATTTTTTCTTATTTAGTAACGACTATTCATTTACGAAATTTACGATATTTCACGAAACTAGTTTTTGAAAACTTGTTGAATTGCTTACCTTCACGTTAAATTTTATGTTAATTAATTTACTACGTTAAATTGATTCTTTCAATGGGAACGTTTTCTTATTTTAGGTCCTTTACGTATGGTAAATGAGTTGCTGTGGAGAGGAAGTGGTGCATACACTCTTAAACATCATTAGGGTGATTTCCTCTCAAGGCAGAGAAACGGCAATCGATCGGTTGTAATTTTAACTTATTAAATTTAATAGTTTTTCTTTGTCTTTGGTTAAAATCCTCACTGTCAATTCATAATTTTTATCATACAAGCAGGACAATGCTCCTTCCTACAGAACAAAAACCACTATAAGAACCTACCTGGGGACATATGTAACCAGTTTCCACCAAACAAACTAATATAATCAGCTGATTGTAGCATCTTGGTAACAGGATTTACTGTTGTTTCCTTTCCTTTAAAGGTAACAAGAGACTGTAAGGTTTTCCCCCAACCTGCAAACTGAGCTGACAGCAAATGCCAGAACTCCAAGATTCCCACGCAAGAAAGAGGAGACAAAATTCAACACCAATTCAAAATGATCAATTCAAGATGGCTCAGTAACCATTCAATAATATGCATACGTGGATGGAACGCCAAATCGCATCAAAGTATCCAAGGAAACAAGCAAGCTGACCTAATGGTAAAAGTGCACTATTGAAAACCAAGACATCCACTAAAATGGATGCCCATCAGATCAGTAGTCAGCATTTCAAATTCCATTAGAAATATAACCAAAGCCAGTGAGGCTGCTATCTGCCAACTAGCAATGATTGCATTAACAGGGGAGGTAAAACACAGTTCTATATCTGTTAAACTAGATGGCATCAAATGCTGCTGGATAAGAGGCACCAAGAGAAAACTTATTCAAACTAGCAATGGCTGAAGGTATGGAGGCAGAAAAAACTTCAGGTGCTACAGTTCTGTAAAGGCACGAAAATGGCAACAGGATTTTCCTGGTGTGGCAGTGACTGCTTCCTTTAATGTGAAGAGAAATTCCACAGTAGGTCAAACTGAAGAAAGAGACATTGAAGAGAACAGGTCAGTGACTGAAGAAGCCTCCACTTGAAGCCAAGAGTACACCATTCAAATGACTTGGGGGAAGGACCCTGACATCTGAATCTGATCCTGTAAAGTGCATTGAAAAAGAATCCTTCCTCATAAGTGTATGAAATAAACACAACAAAGCAGAACTAATAAGGCCAAACATAAAAGGGAGATCCAATGGACTTATTTCCTTGGTTGATGACAAACTTCCTCTAACTGAGCAAGACAAGTTGTTAGATCAGACTGCTGCTGCCTCCCTCTATTTCACAAGGATTACAAAGGCACCAAACTCTCTCAGGTAAGGCCTTGACTAATATGCAATTAAACATGTAGTGTCACCTCGTTCACCAAAAATCAGTTCATCACTTCACTCAGAAACTAGGCTATCTGAACTTTGCATTAACTATGATCACTGATGAACTGTAGATATTTTTCCCAATGTCTGTAAAGCATAAAACAGGTATTTAAATTGGAGTCATGCCAAATGGTTCTTTTACCTCTACCTCAGGCTCTCTAGAAGTTTAACGTTCCAATGTAAGCCAAACAAATCTGATACCCTAGCATGAGACTATTCCTAGAACTTATACAAATTCAAGCCATGAATGTGTAAAGACAAAACTTTCTATTAATCAGGCAGCAACACCATCACTCAAAACAGAAAATGATCATGCATTCAATACAGCATTGCAACATTTGGGACCAATGAACTTTAACCTAATCAACCTGCAATAAGTATGGAAAATATAAAGGACAGTCTTCCATAAGGCCTTTATTCAACAAAAGCACCTTCAGGTCCTTCCATTCAAGTACCTGAGATAATAGTATAGCTCCTTTCAACCTCCTCAGAAACAGCGGAGACCTTTCTATATGCAGCTCATATTTCAATAGTCTGCATGACCATGTGGACACCAGAAACTGAAATGAAATGAACACTGGCTCCAGCTTACAAAAAATGGATCGGTATTACTCTTCAGAATCAGTGCTAACACAACCTATGAAATGACAATCAACTATTTACCAAACAGACTTCTATGTATTGGACCCATTACAACCTGTAGAAAACTACACACTTGACCTAAAAAGAAACAGTAATGAATAAAAGAAAAAGCAGAGACCAAATGCCCTTCTATTGATCCCACTACTCAGTAACGTAGTTTCCTGTCATCTCCAGCAGTTCTTCTATTGACAAGCAAAATTCATAAGCTAAATAGGCACTTGGCAGTCATTAGCCTAGCTTACAAACTGACAATTAACTGAACAACAACACAAAGCTGGACAATCAATGGAGCAATAAATGGGCAAAGTTGCTCTTGTTATACAAGTTCGAGTAACCTGACCAGACTCAAAGAACACATGCTAGAAATGAATATATATGTCACTCAACAATTACAAGACCTTATCACTTGGAGAATCTCCAGGTCTGTATCAGCTTACATGGAGAATAAGGTCCTCCAAAACTCATGTACGTCACTTTCTACAGTCATTAGGAAGGGCTCAGTTTCAAGATGCCACAGGTGTCCAGCCTAAATCTAACATTTACAGAATTCCAACCCCAGGAAAACAACCAGCCATTCAGTGACACCAAGCTCCAACCAAGCAAAACAGTGCTCCTTCCCACAGAAGCAGAGGCCATCACAAGAGCCTACCAGGAGACATCAATAACCCATATACTTCAAACACGCTAATCAGCTGATTGCACTATTATTATTATTATTATTATTATTATTATTATTATTATTATTATTATTATTATTATTATTATTATTATTATCATTTATTATTATTATTATTATTATTATTATTATTATTATTAATATTATTATAATTATTATTCAAAAGATGAACCCTATTCATATGGAACAAGCCCACAAACGGGGCCATTGACTTGAAATTGAAGCTTCCATGGAGTATGGTGTTCATCAGGAAGAAGTGACAGAAAGAAGGTAAAGGGAAATGCACAAAGAAGAGATAATCACTTATTAAAAAAGAAAAAATAAATGAACGAACGAATAAATACAGTAGATAAAAATATAAATATATAATTAAAACACCAGGGGAACTAAGGTGAATCTTCTAGCCAGGGCTAGAAGATTCACTTCGCAAGTGAGGGAGACAAAAATCAAGGATTATTCAAAAGCATCAATTTCCAGTCTCTCAGTGGCTGATCCTCCAACCAGCAACTTGCAAAGAAGGAAGGAATACCAAAGCACATCAAAACATTCATGGAAGTGAGCAATATAACCTAACTGCAAAACTGCATTATTAAAATTCAAGTCATCCAGTGAATATCAGTAGCCAGTTTCTTGAGCATACTGAGTAAATCAAACACCCTTTAGTATTGCCTACAGTGCACCACATGAGATGTGATAATGGTACTACAAGTATTCCCTTGCAGAACACTGACTAATATGCCTACAGAATTTGAACACCAAACCACATAAAAAGTCACTTTAAACTTTAAACACATAAGATATTCATGGAAATATGAATACAGTATCGGATATATGTAAGTTAACCTTATGGCAACAATGCATTATTGTGAATAAAACTTCAGCCACAAAAGTGCAACACTATATCAAGATCCACAGTGTTTCAGGAAGGAGAAGTAAAGCCAAAGTTAATGAAATATGCAGGATGAGAGACATAACGAAAAAACTTGCTCAATACTGTACTAGCAAAGACACATACTGTACTACAGGCACAGAGAAAAAACATGCAGATGTTACATTAATGATGCCCAACAAAGCATAACTCATAGAGAAGCCACAGCTGAAAAGTAAGTTCTTGGACACAGCTGGATACTGACAGAGACTCAGTAATCGCACGGTATGCAAAAAAGGTCTCGAGGAGCTGGATTTGGAATTCACTGGTTTTCTTTTTTAAAGGAGGCAAAATGAAAGGCTTGTTCAAGTCAAAGTATGTGGTGCCTTTCAGATTCGGTAACTAATAAGAGAAATGATTCTTTTCAGGAACTGGGCTGAATATTGAGCCTAAATGAACGACTGAATCATGAACTGCAGGTTACAAAGCCAGGAACTGGGGAACGGAAGAGAAAACATGTTCTAAACAAAAGGGGGACTAGCAACATATTGCTAATAGCACCAGATTTTCCATTTACAACTTTTACATAGTGCCTGGCGCACAAAGAAATTGGTGTAACTACTACCAAGAAGTGGGCCGGAACAGGTAAGCACTGCTTGACTGATATCCATATTACCATTCACAAGAATGGTAGACTGCATCAACCATATAACAGAAATGAAGAGAAATCAAGCTTAATGACAGAGCAAGAGTTTGAACCAGCTCTATAAAGACACCTCATGGAAAGTGGTCAAGAGAAATGGGACAAAGCCCCACACAAGGGGAAATCCAATGTGTCTAGACTTGTGCACGGTAGCAGTACAAACCAACAAGAAGCATAAAGTTATACACCCACAAAGTCACAGCTCTCATGGTAAAAGGCAAATCCTTTATAACATCAGAAAATAAATTCAGAATAAGGTTTTGGAAGCATGGCTTATTTTTTACAAGTTTAATGTGCAACATCTTCATCAAGACTGCATGATTGAAAGCACAACAATTTTCTTTCAGACATTATCCATACTAGACTTACGATCACAAGCAAGGTTATACTGTAAATCCTTTGACTGGCTTACAAGCAAAGCACCTTCCAAAATGAATGCAAAGGGATTGTCCAGAGGATCAATGTAGGCAAACAGGGAAGAATCCTTCACGTTAGTGGAAAACATATTTAAGTAGAATCTAGGAACTGAGTGATATAAAGTATCACTGACAATGTCTAGTATTGACCCCTCCACTCCAGTGACTATATACAGTGCTTTGTGAAATTTTTCTTGATAATTAAGAAAGCTGCATATATTATAGTTTAGATATGTTGACACAAGTTCACTACTGTACTACAGGAAACCATCGAACCATAGAAATCTATGACTCATTTTAAAGTCAAGGAAAAAAATTCTTCATGTAAACCTATAAAAAATGAAATCCTTCAAACCTGAGAGAAATCCTGAATGAATTCAGGATTTCCGGCACAATGCCAAATCTCCAGTCCTGCAAGTGATTCCTAATAACCTAAGGAGTTGGATGAATCAAGACACTTTCGTGTTTTGTTGGAAGAAGGAGAAAGTACATGAGGAATCCTTCCAGATGTGGACTCACTTTGCACAGTTACCAGGTCAGGGTGGACACACAACTGCAGTCACCACTTCACACTTGTCAGATTCTTAACCTGAGAAACACCCAGCTGTTGTCTGGGAACTATGAGAGCACCAACATCATTTTGGATTTTATGAAGCAGTCTAATCAGTAGGGATTGTTCCAAATACTACATAACTTGAAAGCACTGATTCAGACATTGAACAGACCAAAACCTTTACATTATAGATATGGAGGAATCATGAAACACACTGGAAATACTTATTTATGCCTCTTTACATAATACTGTGATAGACTAATTATGTTTAAGACCAAGTAACAACTAGAGAGAATAATAATAATGTTGGAGCAGTATAACATTTCTGTTGCCTCACCCCAAAATGCTGACACGTCAAGGTACTTGCACAAAACCAATTTCACTTTCAAGTTGCATAAACTCTTTACATATATGTCTCTGGTTCCATTCTAAAAATTTACATGAAAAAAATTACCTTAATATATTGAACATCTAATATAAATGAAAAACTACCCAACCACATTCATTTCATTGGAAACTTTGATATAAATGAAAACAAACACTGCACAACACTCACGTCACACATCTCTTTCAATGTCATTTGTTACATTAGGCAGCCTTGAAATACATGGGATTACAAAAACAGTGAACATTTCTAATTGCTACTACAGATACATAACGATTCACTGCAATAAAAAAAAAAACTGACCAAGGCTAATGCACAATACACAGTTATCATCAAAACCTGAACCAGTGTCTCATACACAGTAGCCATTTGAACATTTTTTTCTAGTTTCAGAAGAGGACAGACACTCTGTACAGTTCATTTTTTATTCAATATTTCTGTTTCCTCCTCTACAACACAACTGCATTAACAATAACTGTATTAATAATAAGTGCACAACAATACTATAACAAAGTACATTGTCAAGTCACCTTTAGAAGCCTAAATACAACACTGAGGGTTATTTAAATCCTTACAACAAGTGAGTCAAGGGCTAAAATAAAGACAACATGAGAAATGCATACCATTACAGTGCATCCATTACAGATTGTCGAACAAACAATAAACAAACCAACGCTGTCTAATTGTGGAATGTAACGTCAGGCCCTCCCCTCCCACCCGCCCTCTCTCTCTCATAACCCTAACCAGGAAGCTTAAACGAACTTCCCTCTGCCCTTTTCATGAAACTAAACTGAGCTATCAATGTCAGTTCATTCCAGCTTTCCACTCCAAATCACCCAAAGAAAGACCAGGCAAAGCTGAACGATGGAGCCCCAAATAACAGGAGTATAATATTATTGTAGTTTACAGGCAATCTTTGAAAAGTCTCTTTTACAAGGTGACCAAAGTGACAAGGAGTACAGTGAATAACAGAAGGACTAGAACAGAACGTATGTGACACCAGCATTGCAAAATATAAACATTCTTCTGACGCGAAGACAAACCTTGATTGCTAGAGCCTCACATCTGCTCCTCAAAGGTTCTGCTAGAATCAGATGAGTCACGAGACAATTCGCCAGAGCAGGTGGTGAAGATTTGAAGGACCCAGTCATCGTGAGGAAGGAGGGACACCTCAGCATCTGTAAGACGCGAATAATATATCACATTTTTCACAGAAAGGGATTAACAAAAGTGTATCTGTAACTGACACCTTCCAGTCACCTGATCAACAACTGTAGGTCCAATTAAAGTCGGTTTGGCACAGTCTATATAAAACAACTTGAAATAAGAATCCTCTGAGAAAATTTCTCTTGCCAATACAATTTAAGTCCACATTTTTGTAATGCAGGGTTTATACACCATGCACCCATTTAAAGGCATGGTAGCAAGGTCAAAATAGGTAAATTATAAATAAAATGTGAGTTTCATAAACACTGCTTTACCGCAGAAACTACCTTTGTCTAATGTACACACACAGAACCATATAATTAAGTCGATTCTATTATGAAACAACTAGAACAGGACCTGCATCAAAGGGAATAAAGAAACAAAACTCACTGGAGATAAAATACTCTTAAACATGACTGTCGATCTTGATAAAAAAAAAAGATAACGTCATCAAAACTGTGCAAATTATTTCACCAGCTAAAATGTTACATCTGGAATATCTCTACTTGCCCTGAAAGAGTGGCTAAGATTCCAGAGGTCCTCCTGTCAGGCTGAACACTCTCTACTCATGCTGAAGTAATTATTTAGACCTTAACCTCTTGCGATTACAAAACGTAACCTTTGGCATCATTCCGAAATATAATAAAACTTTTTAGACGACTGTAATCAGAATCTCTACACCCGTGAGGGACAAAAGTGGAATGGAACATAAAGTTTAGGCCACAGGCCAAGAGCTTGCATCTGTGATGAGGTCACTCACTCTGTAAGAGAAATTGAGAGCAAAATGGTTTGAAAGGTGTAACAGGAGGGAAGCCTCGCAGTTGCACTTTGAAACAATTGTTAGGAAAGGGTGGAAAGCAAGGGGCAAGAAAGAGAATATGAATGGAGGTACAGTAAAAGGAATCAAAGGGGTTGCAGCCAGGGGCCATAGAAGGGACGCAGCAAATAACCTTAAGTAATGCCCACAGTGCACTATGTGAGGTGCACTGACAGTACTAACCCCCTACGGGGCTCAGAGACAAAAAGGAAGAATGAAAGAGGAATGATAAAAGTAGAGTCTTCAGATGATGAAAACTGGAAGAGCTCCTCCCTCGACTCCACTCTCAGGAATAAGGAGCAATTTCCTAAAACCAGCTTCAGAATGTTGCTCTAAGCTAATCATCAAATATATGATAAGGTATTAAATTGCTAATGTAGGGGTGAATGCAGTGGTTGATAATGTATGGGTGGGTGAATGTAGTGGTTGATAATGTATGGGAGGGTGAATGTAGTGTTGGTAATGTATGGGTGGGTGAATGTACTGGTTGATAATGAATGGGAGGGTGAATGTAGTGGTTGATAATGTATGGGTGGGTGAATGTAGTGGTTGATAATGCATGGGTGGGTGAATGTAGTGGTTGATAATGTATGGTTGAATGTAGTGGTTGATAATGTAGGGGGTGAATGTAGTGGTTGATAATGTATGGGTGGGTGAATGTAGTGCTTGATAATGTATGGATGGGTGAATGTAGTGGTTGATAATGTAGGGGGTGAATGTAGTGGTTGCTAATGTAGGGTTGAATGTAGTGGTTGATAATGTATGGGTGGGTGAATGTAGTGGTTGATAATGTATAGGTGGGTGAATGCATTGGTTGATAATGTATAAGTTCCTCGTTGGGCGAGTCGGTAGAGTTGTGGGCTAGCACTCGCTAGGCCCGAGTTCGAGTCTCCGGCTGGCTAATGAAGAATTAGAGGAATTTATGTCTGGTGATAGAAATCCATTTCTCGCTATAATGTGGTTCGGATTCCACAATAAGTTGTAGGTCCCGTTGATAGGTAAGCAGTTGGTTCTTAGCCACGTAAAATAATTCTAATCCTTCGGGCCAGCCCTAGGAGAGCTGTTAATCAGCTCAGTGGTCTGGTAAAACTAAGGTATACTTAACTTTTGATAATGTATGGGTGGGTGAATGCAGAGGTTGCTAATGTATGGGTGGGGGAATGTGGTGGTTGATAATGTAAGGGGGAAGTAGTGGTTGATAAGTAGGAGTCAAAGCAGTGGTTGATAATGTGGGGGTGGAATTAGTGGTTGATCATTTTGCATTTGAAGTTAAATTTAAAAACCAAAAATCAATAAAAGAAGGAAATCCAACATCGACTGAAGAAGAAGAAGAAGAAGAAGAAGAAGAAGAAGAAGAAGAAGAAGAAGAAGAAGAAAGAGTCAGTTCTAAGAGACAAAGATGGAAGGCTCCACAGAGCTACACCTTCGCACTCTCACACCTCAAAAGCAACTGAACTGAATAACAACTGATGCCACGTTGTTTGCGGCCTTATAACCCGCATATAAATCCCGCTAACAAACGCACACACAAACACAAACAGGTGTCCGTATCAAAAGGCTTTTTGTCTTCCTCTCCGTAGCCATAAGGCTGAGAGATACGAACTGAATGACAAACCCAAGTTATACATGAGACTACATTTCTCTTCTGTCCTTAGACAGACCTGGGTTGTATCTCTCCCACCAATCAATCAATCAATCAATGAACTTCTTCCATGGTTTGTCCCTCCCGACTTCATGTATGGGCCTAGGTCATCTTCTTCGTCCCTCTCCATCCATCCAGCTGTCATTACCTACTTCAGTATAAACCCGTACTATCTTTCTTTAAATCGAACCGCATTCGTCAAACCTCTCGCCTGACAAAGTCTGGTTCTGAAGGTAAAATGAGACGTTTCTTTTTATATATTGAGGCATCGGTCTCATGTCGTATGCCATCATAACCTGCCTTCTTTCCTATGACCTCCTCCTCCTCCGGTTCCTGATGCTCGACTTACTAAAGGCTTTGACATCGTCTTCTGACACAGTCATGATTTAATGAAGTTATTCCTATAAAGACTTTAGTAGTGAAGACTGTGCCTGGATAAGTACTTAAATCAAGTTGAAGTCAGGATCAACGTATCGTATACGAACGCAGTGTTCGTCCCTTTTTTTTCTGGGCCACCCTGTCATTCTAGCATCGCCCCGGCACACAATCACCCTGTGGTGGAGGACGTCTAGCCTCGGACAGGCCTCAGTGAGCCAAGAACTGATTTGAATTAAAAACAGAGAGAAGCCGAAAGCAAATCTCACTAGGCTCAGTGCGCCCGAAAGGCTTCCGTTTTCTGTCGCGTCTCTTTCAGCTCCGATTCCCTCGAGGACAGGCATGAAAAGCATCCAACTCCACGACAAACTTAAATGTTCTACTTGCCAGGTTATAGGCCTAATGTCTTCAGTTTGCGCCTACAAAACCTACTGTATCTGTTTACAGCTGTAATTACTCTAAAATATTCACCGAATTTAGACGAATTATTTAATTTTTTTCATTTCCATTCCTCATGTATATCCATCGAAGCTTTCGTTCAAATTGCAAGTTAAAATGGATGAGCTTGAGACCTTTCCAGTGGCTGTGGGATGACGCCACAGACCTCATTTCCAGGAACCAGAACGACTAAAAATATATGAGGCCTTATTCATTCAACGGCAGTTTAAAACTGATGCATGAATGACATAGGTCTAGCGTCCTTTATACAGCAACGACATTTGCAGCAGGTGTTTCCAAAGGAGCAAATCTGCAACAGTGGCTTGGTTTCTTTTATAATTGATAATACGAGAGAGAGAGAGAGAGAGAGAGAGAGAGAGGATGAATGCTTCCCGTAGCGATCATTGCAAATGCTGACTTTATGCAGATTTATAACGGAGGTGAAAATTAATATCGCCACCAATACAAACGAAGCTAACATTAGTCTGTGCTTACTGGAATAGGTCTAGGCAGGCTCTCTCTCTCTCTCTCTCTCTCTCTCTCTTTCTCTCTCTCTCTCTCTCTCTCTCTCTCTCTCTCTCAAAAACTGCGTCGACTTTCCTATTTTTCCCACTTCGGTGAAAAAGTCAAACCAAACTTAAATAAATTAATGAACAACAGAGAGAGAGAGAGAGAGAGAGAGAGAGAGAGAGAGAATTTGCAATAATAAGCATCTAGCTCCGATACAAAGTTAACAAATGCTGTAACTGTTACATTGTAGGCCTATTGTCTTCAACTGTGGTTATAAAACTAGATATATCTGTACATTTATAATTAATTCATTATAACATAAAGTTCAGTGAATTTTAGTATGTATGGTTTGTGAACTGTCAAAAATCTCCTTTCCCAATATATAGCCGATGAAGCTTCCGTTCAATTTCACAATCTGGAACCGATGAACTGTAGACCTAATGGCTGTGAGATGTGACCAAAAGCTTTATTTTCCTAGAAAAACAAAAGCACCTAAAGCCATAAAGTATCACGTAACAAATGCATGAATGACACCTTAAAAGAGTAGGCCTATGACGCTGTGCACGAACAGAGAGAGGAAGGGGTGCAACTGGAACTTCTTCTTCAGAAGTTCAAGCGAAAATGCAGTGCATTACTGCCCTAATACTGTTCTTCTTCCACTCTGATACATTTTTATCTATTTATCTATTTATTAATCTTTTTTTTTGTTGAATAAATGGGATCTCTTCTTTCTGTAGTACCCTTCATTCCCCTGCCTGCTTCCTTCTAAGGAACGCCTCAAAATATTCTTTGGAAGCTTCTTCTGGAATCTCAAGTCAGTGGCCCCTGTGGTGGGCTTCTTCTTGCTCCATATATATCAACAGGTTTCAGCTACTGAATAATAATAATAATAATAATATAATAATAATAATGATAATAATAATAATATCATCATTTGTCGCCTTTATTTCAGAAAGAGCAAACCTGCATCACATGACTTTCCAATAAGACCCTCCTCCCGAGAGGGGCGGAAAAGAGAGAGAGAGAGAGAGAGAGAGAGAGAGAGAGAGGCGTCTATGCACAAATGGCCGAGGTAACGTCGCCCCTATTCCACGCACCAACAAGGCTGCTTTTTGCATCACTCGTTATGCCGCTGCAGCTTTTTTTTTTTTTTTTTCTTTTTTTTTCAAGAGGTGGCTCCCGTGATCTGTTATCAGTTAGTTCCTCTCTGACGGATAATTTTTAGACAAAATTCTCTCTCTCTCTCTCTCTCTCTCTCTCTCTCCACGGCCAACTCTGCTTCATCCCCCAGAGGCCGAGTTCGCTGTTTTCGCATAAACTCCCACAAAACGGCTGCATCAGGCGTCGACTTTTTTTATTAGCAATTTCTTTTCAAAGGTACAGTACGTCTTTTTAAATAATAATAATAATAATAATAATAATAATAATAATAATAATAATAATAATAATAATAATAATATCTGACACCTTTGACGGCCACAGGCTGTATACAAGGCAGACTAATAGTAGGCCTAATGCTCCACTGATCATAGAAAACCGTTTCTTCAGCTTATTTGAAACCACACAAAAGGCTTCTTCTGAGGAAAATGGCTTCTCCTCTAGATTTCACATCACACACATTGCAGGAGGAGTTAGGATTCCACCTCAACCCCCTCCTCCTCCTCCTCCTCCCACTCCTCCTACAGTGTGGAGTACCTCCCCCTTTCCCTGTGGGGAGGACAGCCACCCCCCCCCTTCCCCTTACAGAGCAACTTGCCAGAGCGCTACGCGGGAACTTTGTCCCTTTATTATTATTATTATTATTATTATTATTATTATTATTATTATTATTATTATTATTATTATTATTGAGGATAAATAAAATTAATGTCTGACTTAGGGCTCGGGGTCCGTGGAGGAGGGGATGGACCCCACCGACCTTCAGTCTCCGATTTCGAACCCCAATTTTCGGACCTCAAAGCTCGAACCTCGAATTTCGAACCTCCAAGATCGAAACTCGAATTTCAAACCTCAAAGCCCAAATCTTGATTTTAGGACCTCGGGTTTTGAACCTTCAAGCTCGAACCTCAAATTACGAACCTCAAATCTCGCACCCCAATTTTCATACCTCGAATTTCGAACCTCGATTTTCGATCCTCCAAGTTCAAACCTCGAATATCAAACCTCTCAAAGCTCGAACCCCAATTTTCAGACCTCGAATATCGAACCTACAAGGTCGAACCTCGAATTTCGAACCTCCAAGGTCGAACCTCGAATTTCGAACTTCCAAGCTCGAACCTCGAATTTCGAACCCCAATTTTCAGACCTCGAATATCGAACCTACAAGGTCGAATTCCGAACCTCCAAGATCGAACCTCGAATTTCGAACTCCGAATTTCGAACACCAATTTCGGACTTGAATTTCGAAACACAATTTTCGAACACCGGTTTTGGACCTTGAACCTCGAATTTCGAACCTCCAAGCTCGAACCCAAAATTCAGAATCTCGAATTTCGAACCTTAAAGCTCAAAGCTCGATTTTCGAACCCGAATCTCGAACCTCGAATTTCGAATCCAATCCCGCATCCTGAACCCCGAATTTCAAACCTCGAACCTCGAACCCGGAATCTCGAACCTTCAATCTCGAACCCAAGAATTTCGAACAACACAGGTGACGTCACCCACTGCAGCAGCAGAGGCAACGCATTGCATCAGCTGACGCAGGCCTTCTGGAAGCTCTTTGGCGGGGGGGGGGGCGGTATTTTACAACGTAATGAGTGTATAATGAAATGTATAAAATGTATGATGTCTGCATCACGATCTTTTCTGCATCTTGCAAGTTCCCTGCAATTCATGTAAATTCATTTTCCTTTGTCCCGTCCGTAAGTGGAAGGTGATTGAAGGAGGCATTTAGGAAGCTCTTTGGTGAAGGGGGTGGGGGGGAGAGGGAGGTTGTTTTACAACGTAAATAATGAATGAAATGTGTAAAATGAATAGCGCATAATATCCGCGGCAAACCCAAGCAGCAGCAATGAGAACGGGACGGAAAGATAAAGATAAAAAAAAAAGAAGGGACTGATGCTTGGGAAATGTCGCCGAATGGAGGCGTTCGTATCGTAATGTATCGCTCAGCATTGCTCAGTAGAAGAATTATCTCGATGTTTGTGTCGTGTTTAGTATTGAGTCCTTTTCTCACCTCCGTCAGGAAGCAAAGCTGCAGCCTCAGGATCTGTTCCCAAGCCAAATTGATTCCCCTTTCGAACTGGATAAGAGGCAGCTTCTTGGCCCGCCAGGGACGAATACACAATGCAGTCGCAGCTGCATAAACCTACTGATTCAGAGCAGAAGGCTGCCGCAATCAGAGCAGTTTTGCCTCAGTCCTCTCAACGATGTCAAACCAATGGACGGCATTTCTCAGTAATCAGGAAGAATAAAAAGAAAGTTTGCCCTCAATATTGTCAGTCAGCTCTTTCAGAATAAAATTAAAGTCAAGTTATATGCATTTTGAAGATGGAAATGTTTATATTTTAATGTCATTTGCTTGGGAAAAAATGTATTATTCCAACATGTTTCAGTCATCATTACTATACTCGATCCTTTCATTGACAATTCCTCTTCCTACTTTGAGCATTGCCCAATAATTTGAAGGTCATTCGGTCTCACAGAGTGATGATTCCTTTGCACATCGATTTCTGCAGTCGACTTGAGATGCTTCATCTGTACTTGATCTCTTTATGATGAATATTAATAATATTTCTTAAACATTTTAACTTTAGTTTGTTATTCTTGAATAATCTGGAGAATGTTTATTTTCGACGAATATCCCGAAAAAAATGGTTATAAGTATGTATTTGTTTCCTGCAAGTATTTAGTTAGTGTTACATGGCAGGAAGGACCTTCTTCATGCCAGTGAACAGCAACAGAAGGGTTGTCAGGACTGTCAAGCTATATTTAGCCTTTAAAGCAGATGAATTAAAGGCAGTTTGGTATTTCACGCAGTCTGTAGTAAGTTCAGAAGCCTGAATTTAATTTATTCACTTTTGATTCAATCATTTTGTGTTCAGAACTGCAGTGTTCTTGTCCAAAATATGATATGTTGCATTTCATGTTGTTGGTATGCCTGGGCCTTCGTAACGTCTATGACGGGCGGCGGCATTTTCGCTCTGGGGGAGGACTGTAGGCAAGTTGGTTTTCATTGTCTTCCCTTACAATGAATTTCAGGTAATTTTTCCCTTACATGAAATCCTCATTTCCAGCTGAAGGTGAATTTAATTATCCCTAAAGACTCATCATTTTAAATTATGAGAAAAAAGATGGGAATAAGAATAATCTAACTGGTTTCCTCTCCCATCTGAGAAAATGCAGTGGTCCACTTGCGCTGATTTTCTTCGGTGGCCAATAGGTGGCGTTCACGACTTGCTTATAGTCAAAATTGCTGTACATTTTTGGTAGAGGAGAAAGGACCACATGAGGACCACGTGGCCGCCTTAGAGTATATGGAGAGTTGAAGGCATAATTAAAGTGCGATTTCATTAATGGATCATTATGATACAATTTCATAAAATTATTAGTGGAAAATTCCCAATTTTCGTTGGTTTAGTTGGGAGGCTGAAACTGAACTCAGACTGAAGCGTAATATAGCCTTTGAACACATGATGACTTCCTGTAATCACATGATCACTACAGTTTAGTTTCATGTGGATGAAACTGAACCAAGGCAAATGAATAACTCCGATATGTATACCCAAATCATTGCCTGACCAAAGAAGAGCCTGAAGATGCCATGCAATCATTTGATGAAAGAATCCTCATCCCAGAAGGCTCTTATAAAGGACAGCAAACATCCGCCCTCACTGCAATGTTGCAGATGGAGGTGCAATGTGAAATATGATGATATTAGGGGTAATAAGGTATCATTGCAATTATTGCAAAATTAGTATAAAACAGCAAAACAATCTTCCCTTCTAACTGGATGTTTTTTGGCTTCTAATGATGAATGCTTTCGAAATTACAATGTTTTGGAATCAACTAGCAACATGACAATGCTGAAAGCAAGAATTTTTTTCTGGGAGCAAACCATCTTTACTTTGAAACTGGATACAATGCAGTCTACTGGGCCTTAAATGGCTTGCAAGCATGCATAATTCGCTTTTATTAAAATGAGTTTGTAATACTGCAATGTTGCAAGCAACGCTAAGTTAATGAAAATATCAGGGCTACAGCCTTAGGTTTTTTCTAAAGGACCAAAGAAATTTTACTTGATTTTGGATAGAATGTAGTTCATTGAATTTTGGGAGTTCAAAACCGACTTTTGAAGTTTCGAACTGAATAAAAGGCAGTCTACTGGGACTCTCATGACAAATATGCATTCGAAATCAAAATATATTGCAATTTGCTTGCAATATGGGAAGGTTGCAGGCAAACTCATGACATAAAAAATAGCAAGACAATTAGGGCGTTTTTGGGGGAACGTACCCTTTTGCTTCAAACTAAAAAAAGGGAAAGCAAAATGCAGTCGAAATTGTAGTAAATTGCAACTTTCTTGCATTATTGCAATGTTGCAGGGGGTCCGGCAAAATTCATAAAAATACCAAGACTGCAGCCTTTGGCAACTTTTTAGGGGCCACAACGACTTTTCCTTCAATCAGGATAAATACAAATTAGTGCATGGAAGTTTGCAATATACCTCAGTATCTTTGCAATATGGCAATGTTGCAAGAAATTAAAAAATGCAAAGTATCAACCTTATCATGATGTTTCCTGGGAGTAAACCAGCTATTCATTTTTTGGATAAAATGCAGTCTGATGTTCTCTATGCATGGAAAGTTGCAATTTATTGAAATTTCCTTGCAACAAGGAATATTTCCAGCAAGGGAAAATTCGCCAAAATGTCAAGGCTGTAGCCTTGGGACTTTTCCTCTTGGCAAAGAAACTTTTGATTCAGGCTTGATAAAATGCAATGTGCTGACATCTGATCACGAAAATAAATGAGAATTTGCAACATATTGTAATGCCCTTGCAATACGGCAATGTTGCAAGATAGGGAAAATTGGCAAGAATGGCAAGGACATAGACCAAAGATTTTTTCGTCGAACAAACCCACTTTGCCTTCAGACTGGAGAATTAATATGCCTACGAAATTGCAATATATCGCAATTTCCTTGCAATACTGCAATGTTGCAATCAGACCAAGACGCGTCAGAAAGCAAAGCTACAGTCTGAGGAAGGAATATAGTTTAGGCCACAGGCCAAGCACTGGGACCTAAGAGATCACTCAGCACTGGAAAGGAAATTGAGAGGAGAAAGGTTTGAAAGGGGTAACAGGAGGATGACCTCCCAGTTGCACTATGAATCAATTGTTAGGAGAGGGTGGATAGCAAGCCATGGAAGAAAGAGAATATGAAAGGAGGCACAGTAAAAGGAATGAAAGGGGTTATAGCAGTTAGGGGCCATGGAAGGGACACTGCAAAGAACCTCAAGTAATGCCTACAGTGCACCTATGGGCTATGGTTATCTTGAAGTTGAAAAGGTTTTAAATTAGGTGCAGTTTGTGTCAAAGAGGAGATAATTATTATTCTTCCAATGTGTGTTGCTGTCATCATATCCTGCATTCCAACGGCTCTGTGCAAATTCCTGTTCTCATTGCAACCACAGACAGTCCTTCTTACCTTCGACATTGCCTGAAGGTTCTCAGATATTTCGGTTTCATAAAATAATGAAGCAAAAATTCATCAGTTTCAGCAGATGAGTTGAAGAAGAATCTCTCTTTGATCTGTTTATGATGAATACTGGAAATATATCTTCAACACTAACAATATAGTTTGTTGATCTTAAATGTTTATTTTCGCAAGGTTACTCCTCAACTCCCCCACCCCGCTCAACCACCCCCCACAAATGAAAACTGTTAAAGGCATGACTTTGTCCCCTGCATGCATTTGGGGTCGGGGTAAAACACGGCACGATCGTTCTGTCTACGAACAGTAACTGCAGAGTTGTCGGAACTGCCAATCTATACGGCTTTTAAAGCAGGTGAATTCAAGATATTTTATTATTCCAAGTAGTCTGTAGTCAGTTCAGAAATCTCAATTTCAAATAGATGACTTTTTATTCAGTTGTCTCATGCTGAGAACTGTGACACTGCTGTTCAAAATGCGGTGCTGAATCTGATTATGTTGGTGTGCCCGCATCTTCTTCAAGTCGTCTATGATTCTCATTCCATTTTTCTTTTTATGAATGATTTATTCCCAACTGGAGCTGTATTTTGTTATCTCAACACAAATATAATCTTATATAATGAGGGAAAGCTTCTCATAAAAATAATTTAGCTAGATTTCACGCCCATCTTGGAAGATGCAGTGGTCCACTTGCGTTGATTTTCTTAGGTGGCCAATAGGTGGCGATAACGACTTGTTTATAATTAAAACTGATGCACATTTTTTGGTGGAGAAAGGACCGCATGGGGACCACGTGGCCGCCTTAGAATATACGGAGAATTGAAGACGAAACTGAAATCCGATTTCATTCATTATTTTGATACAGTTTTCTGAGATGATGAAAGGAAAATTCCCATTGATCACTTCTTAAGATTAGAGGAATGAAAATGAACTCAAGATGAAACGAAATATTTAGCCTTTGAACACATTATTATTAACTCCTATAATCACATGACCTACACAGTTTAGTTTCCTATATATAAAACTGAATCAAGACTATAAGCAATAGCTATATTTGTACCCATTTGATTAACCTACAAAATAAGGATATGAGAATGACTTGCAATCATTTCATTTCATGAACTCGTTCTCAGGGGACTATCATAATGAACAACAATAAACATCAAAATAATATGGTAAAATTATACTATATTAATGGGATATTCATATGTGAACTGAGGACCAGAGAGAGAGAGAGAGAGAGAGAGAGAGAGAGAGAGAGAGAGAGAGAGAGAGAGAGAGAGAGAGAGAGAGAGAGAGATTGCTCTACAGTGCGTAATAAAAAGAATGACATTATTATAGAACAGAGTTATGATGACGTCACTTGGCAAGAGTTCTAAGACGTTTGTGGAAGTCTGTAGAAAGACATTTGTACTGATGTAAGTAACATCTATTGATGTAGAATGTAGAGGGGGAATGAAAGGAATGTTATATTTGAACGTTTGCCACCGTCCCTCGGGCAGTGCCGTACAAGATTCAGAGAATCCTTCTAGTGATTCTTCAGGTGATTAATTTTGGGGCTTCCCTGACCTGTAAGGTCAGATAAGCTGACCTAGCTGTCACATTACGGAAAGAGAGAGAGAGAGAGAGAGAGAGAGAGAGAGAGAGAGAGAGAGAGAGAGAGAGAGAGAGAGAGAGAGAGCCATTGGTGAAATACTCATTACATATTGTATCTATCTATTATCTATCTCTGACTTTTTATTGAACAGCAAGAAACATTATTGGTGTCGCTGAATCTATATGTTAAATGATATCATGGAAAAATAATGACAAACACATGTGAATAATAATAATAATAATAATAATAATAATAATAATAATAATAATAATAATAATAATAATAATAAGGCAAAATGCCAGAATTTCTTACCATTATCAGAAAAACAGAAATTTTGAGAGAGAGAGAGAGAGAGAGAGAGAGAGAGAGAGAGAGAGAGAGAGAGAGAGAGAGAGAGAGAGAGAGAGGCCACCCCTTCCTATGGGTGACTGTTCAGAAGACATACAGATCCACCGACCACATTTTGAAGTGAAGTGACCACGACCGGGATGTCTCCCAAATCAAGAAGCATGGCCACGGAAAGTGAGTCATCGCTATTGAAAGTGATCTATAAACAGTTAACACCTGATATAGACACCTTCAATAGGAGGGAGTCTAAGAGACGTCTCCCCATATATTAAGTAATACTCCATAACGGTATTATTATTATTATTATTATTATTATTATTATTATTATTATTATTATTATTATTCAGAAGATAAAGAAGAACCCTATTCATATGGAACAAGAAGCCCACTAAAGGGGCCATTGACTTGAAGCTGAAGCTTCCAAAGAATGTTGAGGAGTTCATGTGAAAGAAGAAATATTTCATATTTATCAATATTTGATAATTATTCCTTCCTCTTGATGATATACAATCACGTGCTTTGTTTCTTAAATGTATTCAACTTGGGGCAAAAATGATTTAGGAAAATGTCATTAAAACTGCTGTTTGGTTTCGTTCTACAATAAATGAAAATTTGATCATATTTGACTACGAAGGCGATGCTGGAATGATCTAAAAGTTTCAAAAATTTTCCAGCTCCTGGAAGGGCGAGAGAGAGAAAAATCATTGGCGCATGCGCCCAGAGTTGCTACGGCTCAGAAAAATGCAAATTTCAGTCTCCGGAAACAAAATCCGATTAAAAACAAGGCGAAGATTTATACAGATGAATTCAGTGAACAATTTTATGCTCATGGAAATATGGCCTACATGGCGGAGGAGCAGAATAGAGTCGACGTTGCAGCCTTCGGCGATTTATGAAGCGAGAATCTTTTCAATACTGTCACGTTTCGAACTAAGTTCTGCACTCGAGATAAGCACGGGAAAGAATCAGGAGGAGAGGAGGACCCTGGAATGGAGACTTTCGAGGACTTTCACGAGAAGAAAGCAGTGAGAGAGAGAGAGAGAGAGAGAGAGAGAGAGAGAGAGAGAGAGAGAGAGAGAGAGAGAGAGCGAGAGACAGACATAGAGAGACAGAGAGGAGATTCGTTATGCCAGAATTACCATTTGGATCAACAGATCTGGGAAGTCTCGTAGGAATCCGGAGGACTTTTCGCCGCCTTCGAATCCTTCCTTGAGTCAGTCACCAGCTCCTGGAGGCACGAGAGAGACGCCATGTATATCAGGAAAGGAAAGCAAAGAAGTGGTTGCAGCGATGCTGAAATGACCTCGAACCTTCAGAGTCTTCCTTGAAAGTGCTTCAGAATCCTTCGGTCTCAGCTCCTGGAAGGGCGAGAGAGAAGAAGAGCCATTCGCGGATGCCCCCAGCGCTAGAGCTCAGTGGAACTCCAATTTCAGAGTCTCCAGAAGCAAGCTCCGAAATCCTTCGAGTCTCCTTGAAGCCTTCGGAGGTTTGGTGTCATATTCGAAAAGTAGGGATAAGGAGGGTCTGAACCACAAGGCAGAGGGGCCCGAAGGCGCCCTAAGGATGCCTTCCCTTGAAGGCACCCTTGAGTGGGGAAGTTCCTCCTCAGAGGCTGCTTCCCTGGAGGTAGGCAGGTTTCCTGCCAGGCTGGGGAAGCGGGCCTGAGGAGGGCCTGAACCACAAGGCTGAGGGGCCCCAAGGTGCCCTAAGGAAGCCTTCCCTTGAAGGCAACCTTGAGTGGGGAAGATCCTCCTCAGAGGCTGCTTCCCTGGAGGTAGGCAGGTTTCCTGCCAGGCTGGGGAAGTGGGCCTGAGGAGGGCCTAAACCACAAGGCTGAGGGTTCCCAAGGTGCCCTAAGGAAGCCTTCCCTTGAAGGCAGCCTTGAGTGGGGAAGATCCTCCTCAGAGGCTGCTTCCCTGGAGGTAGGCAGGTTTCCTGCCAGGCTGGGGAAGCGGGCCTGAGGAGGGCCTGAACCACAAGGCTGAGGGGTCCCAAGGTGCCCTAAGGAAGCCTTCCCTTGAAGGCAGCCTTGAGTGGGAAGATCCTCCTTAGAGGCTGCTTCCCTGGAGGTAGGCAGGTTTCCTGCCAGGCTGGGGAAGTGGGCCTGAGGAGGGCCTGAACCACAAGGGTGAGGGGTCCCAAGGTGCCCTAAGGAAGCCTTCCCTTGAAGGCAGCCTTGAGTGGGGAAGATCCTCCTCAGAGGCTGCTTCCCTGGAGGTAGGCAGGTTTCCTGCCAGGCTGGGGAAGCGGGCCTGAGGAGGGCCTGAACCACAAGGCTGAGGGGTCCCAAGGCGCCCTAAGGATGTCTTCCATTGAAGGCAGCCTTGACTGGGGAAGATCCTCCTCAGAGGCTGCTTTCCTGGAGGTAGGCAGGTTTCCTGCCAGGCTGGGGAAGCGGGCCTGAGGAGGGCCTGAACCACAATGCTGAGGGGACCCAAAGTGCCCTAGGGGAACCGCCCCTTAGGAGCACCTTTGTCAGGGGAAGGACCTCCTCAGATTCTCCGATGACGTCATCAAGTGAGGAAATAAGAAAAGTAAGGAAAAATATGCTTTTTCTTCCTACGTAATGCGATGACGTCATTACAACCACTTTTAATAATAATAATAATAATAATAATAATAATAATAATAATAATAATAATAAGGCAACTGAGGGAGAGAAAGAGTGTGAGTGAGCGTCAGTCTTGGGGGCATCAGTCTTGCAAGTGTCAGTCTAACAACCATCAGTCTTTGGAGCATCAGTCTAAAGAGCCTCTGTCTTGCGAGTTGCAGTCTAGCAAGAGTCAGTCTTGCGATTGTCAGTCTAGCGAGCATTAGTGAGTGTTAGTCTAATGATTATCAGACTTGTGGGGGTCAGTCTAACAAGCATCAATCTAATGAGCATCAGTCTTGCGAGCATCATTCTTGAGAGCGTCAGTTTAACAAGCCTTCCTGAGCGTCAGTCTTGCATATGTCAGTCTAATGAGCATTAGTGAGCATCATCATTGCATACCTCAGTCTAACGAGCATTAGTGAGCGTCATCATTGCAGAAGGCAGTCTAACGAGCGTCAGTGAATGTTTTGCATTGTGTCAGTCTAATAAGCATCAGCGAGTTGTCAGTCTTGCTTGCATGTGTTAGTTAACAAGAGTTAGTCTTCCGAGCGTCAGTCTAACGAGCGTTACTCTTGCGGGCGTCAGTCTAACGATCATCAGTGAATGTCAGTCTTGCATGTGTCAGTCTAATGACCATCAGTGAACGTTAGTTTTGCGAGCGTCATTCTAATGAGCGTCAGTCTTGCGAGTGTCAGTCTAACAAGCCTCACTGAGCATCAGTCTTGCATACGTCAGTCTAACGAGCGTTAGTGAGCATTATCATTGCAGAAGGCAGTCTAACGAGCATCAGTGAATGTCAGTCTTGCATGTGTTAGTATAATGAGTGTCAGTGAGTGTAAGTCTTGCATGTGTCAATCTAATGAGAGTCAGTCTTCCGAGCGTCACTCTCGCGGGCGTCAGTGAACGTCAGGGTTGCATGTGTCAGTCTAATGAGCATCAGTGAGCGTGAGTCTTGCGAGAGAGAGAGAGAGAGAGAGAGAGAGAGAGAGAGAGAGAGAGGTCATGGCGGGTAAGTTATTATCGGGCTCTGTGATTCTTCTTCTTCTTCCTTTATCAGCTGATTTCCTCAAGAGGGGCACAATCTCTCTCTCTCCCTCATGTCTGTCTCCCTCCCTCTCCTTTTCCATCTGAGGGAAAAGGAGTCATGGCTACCAATCAGATATTCAGGGGTGGGGTGTGGGGAGGGTGTGGTTGCCGTATTCACCTTAATTTTAATATAATATAAAATTATATAATAATATAATAATTCAGCGAAGGAAATGAACATCAACCTGAACTATGAGAAGCTTATGTAAAGTTCCCGCCCGATTCTCAGTCGAGTCGCTCGAGGCGGTGTTGGGGATGGTGGGGGAGGAAGTGGTGGTGGAGAGGTTTGCTGGAGTTTCGTCCTACCCCAAAAACCGGTTTACACTTGAGGAAGTGGTGGTGGAGAGGTTTGCTGGAGTTTCGTCCTACCCCAAAAACCGGTTTACACTTGTATGGGAGCAGTTCCGTACACGCACACACTCAATCTCTCTCTCTCTCTCTTTAGCACAGTAACTTCAGGAAGGCTCTCAGACTTATCCAATGGACAGCAGCAACTGACGGCGTAAAATGAATGGGGGACAAGGCACCCCCCCCTTAAATGGTCACAGGTGTGACCTGCTCGCCGAAGGATAAGAGTTAAATAACCTCCTAAAGAAGGATAAGAGCGAAATGACAGGACTCGAGGAGGACCCCCACCAGAAGCTGTAACAGCTTCGGCTGTTACTGCAGGGCACGAACCCCTTCCCCCCCCCCCTCGCCCAGTAAATTTGAACAATGGCAACTGTCTCTCTCTCTCTCTCCCACTCTGTATCCACCATCTTATGTATATAACAGAGCATCAACTTTGAGAGCAGAAGTGGAGGCTGATGTGTCTGGGAGTCACCACTTGTGGTTTCCTCTGAAAACCAGCTGGAGAACAAAGGCGTCACACCATTTCTTTCTGATGATGATGATGATGACATGACCTCCTGACTGAGGGCTGTGTTCAATGGCAGTCGAGACCTCACCTGGAAAACCCCAAATATCCCCTTCGTCATTTGGCCACTTTTCATCAAACTCCAATCTCATAACATGGCGTGACCTTTCAACATGACATCGCAGAGATGTATGTTTTTTATATCATAAATCATGGAGTATTTTGTTTTATTTTTCTTTTGAGCCCTTCTTTGGCTGAGTCGGTTGAGCTTCAGACTGTCACTCGATGGGCCGGAGTTCAATTCCCGCGGCCGGCTGATGAAGAGTTAGAGGAATTTATTTCTGGTGATAGAAATTCATTTCTCGCTATACTGTGGTTCGGATTCCACAATAAGCTGTAGGTCCCGTTGCTATGTAACCAATTGGTTCTTAGCCACGTAAAATAAGTCTAATCCTTCGGGCCAGGCCTAGGAGAGCTGTTAATCAGCTCAGTGGTCTGGTAAAACTAAGGTATACTTATTCGTTCGTGAGGGACGTTTTTAGCAGTGAAAATGAAAGGTGCAAATCATCAATGAAAGCCTTTTTAAAGAGGGTCCAGATTCGACATTCGAAGTGGAGGTTGTCGTTAATTGAATTTGGTTTTATTTGCCTGGTTTCATTCGCTTGAGAGAGAGAGAGAGAGAGAGAGATGGTCTAAGTGTTCAGAGAGAGAGAGAGCGGTCAGTGTAAATGTAACGTAGAAGACGTCCACTGCGTTCGTGTGCAGGACTCCGATCCTGACTTCAACTTAACTAAAGTAGTGATGATGGCACTCTTTGTAAGTGCCAAGTAACGGAGAATCATGAAGTGACTGATAACACTTAAGGACAGAAGTACGAAAGGATATAATGAATTAAGGATCGCCTCATGCCACGGTTGACGGACTCCAGCCGAAAAGTCAGAGCCAATCAAGCGATGTGAACAGGAGAACTGGAGGTATACATTAAGATAGCCGTCAGTTCGTTTTGAATTTTGAATCATCCTTGAAGCCTTTTGCCGCCCAACCCTTTTCCCCTCACACAAACCAACACCTTCCCACACCCATACACGCCCCCACACACTCTGCAGAAAGAGGGCTTCCTTCCTTGTCTCCTTGTTATGAAAACCAGCCGATGGACGAAGGAGGAGGAAGAATCACATCGGCCTAAAGGCTTCCCCACACCATGGCTTGTCTCCTCTCACTGAGAGAGTGACACAATTATTATTATTATTATTATTATTATTATTATTATTATTATTATTATTATTATTGCAGTAACCAGCTGAACATGTCAAAGTGGTTCCTTCTTGGACATTTGGAGAAGAGCACAGTTCTATAACCTGCAAGTAAATGAATATAGGAACTGGGTTATGTATGGTCAAACTAGTGGAATCTCTCTCTCTCTCTCTCCAAATTCAAAAATGATTTCTCCCTAAATGACGATAGCAATCACACGTGCCCATCAGTCAAGAAACATGTTATGCGCCACTTCCATCGAAATTCGGGCAGGACCAGGATTCCTTCCTCAAACACCCGTTTATTGAAAACGTGGCGTAAAGAATAATGCTGTGAGCCGCCTTTATTACTGTCGAGATTTGCTTTTGATTGAAAGAGTGTTTTCCCTGACGCCAATCACAACTCCCCTGTTTCTGAGAGTCAGTTTCTTATCGATAACAATATTGTTAGGCGCCATGAAGTGGGCCAGCTGCTCTGAGAAGCACTTTTCTGGGGGGCCGTTATAAAGAATTGATATTACTTGGGGACACGCGGTGCTGTGAGTGTCAGGCCAACTGACCAACCAGCGCTTTTGTTATTGTTGTGTGACTCTGAAAGTCCTTTCCGTGTTCCTTCAACTTTATCGCTAAGGGCGAGGATATTATCAGTCATCGAGCAATGATATTGCTGCTGTATTGAGTTGAGACAACGTAGATTGTATGGAAAGTGTGGTTTGTGGGCGGGGGGCCGTCCCCCCGGGTAGTATAGAAAAAAAGCAAAGGGGGAAAAATATCTGTCTGGGGTCGTGGCCTCTGTGGCAAAGGTCCAGCTTTTTTAGGAAGATGCTTCGCGGTCAGATGATAGTGATACTAATGGTAATGAGCCTCTTCTGATAATCGTGGTGATGATGGTGTTACTGAATGAGGAAGCAGCAATGTCGTGAGAGGGGAGGATCGAGAGGGAAGAATGACGTCAATGTTTCGACGAAGTGGCCACGAGGCGACTCCTGTCATCCTCGAGCGCTCTAACAATCGCAAATTCGGGCATAGTCCTTCCAACATTGCCGCCCCCCCCCCCCGCGTCCCCCCCCCTCCCCCCCCCCGCTCCCCCCCCCTCCCCCCCAACTGCTTGTGGATGACCCCGTCTGGTCAAGGATTGACGCATCTCACTTTCTTCTACTCGAATGAGAAGAGACGAGGCAGGAAGGAACTTCTCACAATCAGGTGAGTGAAATGACCTTCGTTTTTTCCACGAGCCATTTTGTTGTCTTAACATTCTCGAATGAATATTCTGTATATATACATGAATCACCTGCTTCTCCATTCATCATTATTCGCAGTGTTGTCAGGACTCTTATTAATCATTCTCTCTTTTTATTCATGTGATGATGAACTGTGAGTGACAATATTGATTTTGGGGAATTATTGTCGTCGTTGTTAATTCATATTTATTCGCGGGTTTCTAGAATTTGACCAACATATAGACACCATTACATCTTTACTCTTGTTTATTGATGAAAATTTTTTTTTTATTTTTTTTATTCAAAAACAGATTGTTATTGGGGGGGGGGGGAGTTTGGGGCAAAGCTTTTTATCAAACACAAGTCATTGTCAAGTCACGTAACAAATAGTTGTGGGGGAATTGATGCCATAAAGACGTGACAAAACGCATTAGATGCATAATGGGGGAGGCGGAGAAAGGTGACGGACATTCCCTGATCATTGTGCAAATATCTTGGAACGTAGCGACCTTTCCCTTTTGCTACATAAGCAGACTTGACATAAATAATAATAATAATAATAATAATAAAATAATAATAATAATAATAATAATAATAATAATAATAATAATAGATTAATGGAAATAAATATTGGCGGTTAAAACCTGACCTCAGACACAAAGTCAGCAGGTGTCACCTGCGTTCGAATCCTTCCACACCATTCAAATACTTTCGAGAAAATGATCAATGATTTCTGGTAATTTCATCCACGAATTCGAAATCAAAAGTAATTTTCGTAATTTATAATTAAATTGAAAACTTTTATTAAATCAAATTTGGATGTGAAACAACTTCGTCAAATATAATATATATATATATATATATATATATTCAATAATTTTATTCTCGTTTGTCAAAGGTTTCGGAGACGCTTTGTATATTGCTGTGCTACTGACGTAGGCCTAGTTCAGAATATCTCTCTCTCTCTCTCTCTCTCTCTCTCTCTCTCTTTGGTATTTTCCGTTTTCCAACATGCGACTGATGATTTCAGAGATAGAGAGAAAGGAGAGAAAAGAAACCCCTCATGAAATCATTTAGGCTAAAGGGACAAAAAGTTAGCGCATAGAGACATTAGAGGAGTCATAAAGGCGTAACCCAACAGACCCTGAAGATCAGAAGGCGGTCTTATTAACCGAAGGAATAGGGCGAGAATAGCATGAGGCCATTAGACATATTGGTCTTTATTACGTGGTCGAGAATCTTAACGGTCTAACTCAGTCAGCTGACTGTGGCTACTTTTCGGACTTTTCGTACTTAATATCTCGTTGATTTCCGGTGTCAGACTTTTGTAAATATACTTTACAAGAAAGAGGATTGAATCAGGATTACAACGATATATATTTTAATAAGTGAAATCGAATCTACACCAATTTGTTAAGGCGTAAACCTCACTAACTTTTTATTTTGTTTTTCCTGCCCCAGAGGCTGAGTAACACTCCTCATTGAATCATTCATCAGTTAATGAATTATTCATTGAACTATTCACAAATTAATGAATTATTCACTATTCTCTCGGCACACTCGTTCAAATAGAAAGATAATGATGGCGATTTCAGGCTTTCGACACTGAACCTATACAGTAGGTAGGTCTAGGTCCAGGTTTGCGAAGCGTCTGGTAACTAATTTGCCTTGGCAACTCTCCTTATGCCCTGTAGTTGTGTATCGCTTACAGTATGCCCTGTGGGTAATGATTTAGATGATAGCAAAGCTATTAACCATCGTGAATTGCTTTAAATACGCTGTTTTTTGTCTAAATAATACGTCACTGTGAGGCTCGGGCTGGTGGTGGGCACCAGTCATGGATTTGGCAGGCAATCTCTACCCAGAGGGAGCATAAACAGGAGTAGTTTCAGCTCCTATGGGCACATATCCCTTTTTCTCTGTCCGGTATAACAATTTCGTTTAGTTCCTCCACTGACAATGAATGATGTTCCGAAGGGAGTGTGGTTCCGTTGTGAGATTATTCATTCATTGGTCAAAGGCGTCTGTCTGTCTCCCTCCTCATTACCATTAGAGACAAGAAAAAGCCAAAGTTCTCTCGAGGTGTGGCTTCGGTGACGTTTCCTCCCTTCGGGTGCTTCACGTTAGGCCCACAATTGCTCAGGGTCGACATTTTTTTCTGTTTTGAGTTGAAATCTTTCAAATTTCGACCTGGTTTTCTATTAATCTGTGAGGCGATTCATTCCGTTTTGCTGTATTGCATTTTATTGTGCTGTATTTTATAGGTATTTTGTCGTTCTGTTGCAATCCTCCTCCTGCCACGTGGCAGTCTGCATAGAAAACGGCCAACTACCCAGACTGGTTGTGTACATCGAAAGTTATGTAAAAATGCGTAAATGCATTTAAAATATCATTTCAGTACTCAAGTCCTTATCCAACTACGATAATTTCAGCTTAACAGTACGACTACACCCTAAAGTAAATATATACTGGCAAATGACCCACAATGTACTACAACAGATAACAAAAAAAAAAAATAGATATTAGATGCACGTAGGGAAACCTAGGCCGACGTGGCTTCTCGACGTACGATGGACCTTTTTGTACCACTCCAACTGCATAACTTGGTTTACCTGTTGTTTCTTTAAAATAATATGGCCTACAATGTTTTGTTGAGGTTGACAGTTCGACTCGAAATCAGAAGACCGAGAGAGAGAGAGAGAGAGAGAGAGAGAGAGAGCCACAGTAGTAGTTTTTCAGACTTTTTTACCTCAGGGTCGTCGGCAGTCTTTCGGATGTTGTGAATGACTTCAGCAATCTTTTTTGGGGATTTATTCTATGTATTGGAATTGGCGAGGTGCCCAATAATATTTTTAACTTCTGTACGAATATTATTCTTTTTGGTCATGCTGAATGATGATAGAAATCCTTCCTTTCGATACTCGTCCTTGTTCTTGGCTCTTAGCTGATCGAATGCACGCGGCTGTAAACACAATTACAACTGTTCGTTGCCTTGATACTGGTCGCTCATATCACTCGAATCCTGCTTGAGACGGTCTTCCTGTCTGGGTGGTGCTGCTTATCAGCTGTGATGGTCCGGTTACTACCGAATCATTATGAGGAGGGGGAGGGGGAGGAGGAGGAGGAGGACTGTTGTCAAGAGGACATTCTGCTTCTCTTTGGTCTTGTTCTGTGGTGTCATTTAATCTGAGGTTTTATTAGGAACTGGGGAATTCTCCGATATTTTTTTTTTTTTTTTGCTTTAGTTTGCTCTAAGTTCACCAAATCACACGTACATTTGAACGGTAGCCATGTGTGAAATCATGCTTGCATCGTTCCTGGCTGATTGCTTGCGCAAGAAAAGGCTGTTCCAGGTCGGATTGTGGTTGATATTTGGGTGACCTTCAGTGCAATCATACCTTGCAGTTGGAGACCTCCCTCTCGTGACTGACTGGACAGTGTCAGTCAGTCAGGTGACCGTCGACTGGTATTTGTGGAGGCCTCCCTCCCTCCCTCAATGGCCTCTTGGTATTAAATGCCATTTGCTGGTTTCCCTTTTTCTTCTTCTTCTTCCATCATCGTCAGTTTTGCTTGCATCTTCACTTGCATCTTCACTTGCATCTTCACTTGAATCGTCATTCCGAATTGTCTTCAGTGATGCCCAGCTGATGGAGAATTCTAGTTCACACTTTTATTTGAGGGACGGTGGGACATTTATTATAGTTCATGCCGTTCCTTATGTACAGTGTTCTTCATTTTTTACTGCAACAAATAAAGACTCGGAATTATCATCGAGATAGAGAGCACGTAGCACCATGAGGGGTGGGGGGAGGGGGCAGAGTTCCAAAGCTCTACTTGTCATTACCGGCACTCCCCCCTCCCCCACAGGCTCGCTCCCTTCCTCACACACACACACACACACACACACGGGTTTGAGGAAATGATTCACTGTCATCCAGCAGAGAGAGAGAGAGAGAGAGAGAGAGAGAGAGAGAGAGAGAGAGAGAGAGAGTGAGAGAGAGAGGTTGATTATGCATTCAGTAGAATCTGGCAACATGGCTCAAAAGTGAGTAGAGCGCATTTAGTGCGAAATCAGTCTTTTTCTTCTTGAGGTCCGTCTTCCCAAAACTGACAGTGGCTCCGTCTGTACTGGAGCCGCAGCCTCCGTTCTTCTGGCTGTGGACAGAAGTGCCACTGTAAATTGACAAAAAGGAGGACCGCTTGTGGGATACAGAAAAGTGACAGAAGCAGCAGAATGCACAGACGACAAAGACGCCTCTTGACTCTTACTATCTCTGTCACATCAGTCTGTCTGTCTGTCTGTCTGTCAGTCTGTGTTGATGAAATATGACCGTTAATAACTTCTTTGTTTTTGACACGTTCAGTCAACAGTGGATGGAAAGAAGCCATTCTCTGGTGCTGAAGAGAGGTAGTACCGTCAGTGCACCTCATGCGGTGCACTGTAGGCACAACTGTAGGTTCTGTTCCCCTAGCTGCTGCTACAGCCCCTTTCATTCCTTTTACTGTACCTCCTTTCACATTCTCTTTCTTCCACCTTCCTATCAGGTGGTTCGTAGTGGTTCTTCTTCTTCTTCTTCTTCTTCTTCTTCAGCTGCTTTCAGGTTCTTTTTCTCCTGTTACGCTTTTTGGACCTTTTTCCTCTCATTTTCCGTCTCAGCGCTGAATGACCTCAGGTCCCAGCGCTTGGCCTCTGGCCTTCATGCTATATTTTAGTACATTCTGTTCTGTTCTAAACAGCCACTATTCAGAACGAAACCGTTTTTCTAACGCCTGCACAGACAGACAGACAGACAGACAGGTTAGTGGTCAGAAAGCCCAAGTATCAGTCTTACTGCAAAGACAAGGCATCACAGATTATTATTATTATTATTATTATTATTATTATTATTATTATTATTATGTAAATATTGTACAATTGACAGTTCATAGCATGTCGTCATGCTGGCCCTTGCAGTAAACACGAGAGAGAGAGAGAGAGAGAGAGAGAGAGAGAGAGAGAGGCGGAGGGAGAAACCGACGGAGGAGGCGGCGACGGGATGCCGGTCTTTCCCCTGACTTCAACAAAAGCGCTCTGCCCTCAAAGGGAGGAGGACGCCTTTTTGGGCATCTTCCTCCCGCCCTGTAGTAGTACCTCACAACCCCCGATTTCTTCTCTCCTGGACACGATTGGCCCTGCCACTTCTCCTTAGGCCTATCAGCCAATCGGTGCCAGGTAAGGTGACGCTATACCCCAACGAACTTTTGGCGGGTTTCCCTCTCTCTCTCTCTCTCTCTCTCTCTCTCTCTCTCTCTCTCTCTCTCTCTCTCTGTAATAAGGTCGATCTTGTTCATACGAGTCATACGTGTTGCTAATGATTTTATTTTGTAGAGTCAGTCGAAGCGTGGTCAGTTCGGTTCTAAATCTCGGCAACGCAAAAGTATTTGAAGGATTATTTTGTGGGCAGGGTGGCACTTAGGGCCTAGAGGTGCACCCCAAGGAATTAGGATGGTAGCGAGTGAGCCCAGCCAAGTAGTAGATAATAACCACTGAGGAAAATGAAATATTCATCGTCAAAGAAAAATCGGAAAACCAGAAAATCTATGGAGATTTGATATCATATTTAACTTACTTCATCCAACGGGCCTCATTCATCTCAATACATACACGTGCGACGCTCGAATGTCAAAGTCGGGAAGGGGGTGGGGAAGGCTTCCGGTAGCCCTCCCCCTCCCTCATCTCTACAGTGCGTGGCAGAGAGAGTGTTTTGTGTGCTTCCAGCTCCACCACTGGTAAGCCCCGCCCACCGCGTACCAGACCCCCGTGCTCCCGACGGCCGCGAGGGGAGGAACCTAGGGGTGACCCCCTAGAATCCCCCCACCCAACAGTGCGACGAGCCGACACTCAGCTTGGTTCGTTGCTATGGGAGGGAGGGAGGGTGCGTGGTTGCTAGGGTAGTGACAGCGAGTCATGCGGACAGACGTCATTGCTGGCTCTCGCCCACCTGACTGTCATGTGTGTGAGAGAGTTCGCAGGCGGGCTCCTCACCGCGTTTGCAGACTCGATACGATATTGTACTTATTAGCTATAATCATAATAATACATAAATTGTATAGAATTTAATTTAATTGCGTCGGTACTATTTGAATGGACATGTATGCATACGCAAGCCCGTGTTTAAAACACGCAGCCCCGCAGACACCCATGACCATTGCAAGATTACGTTACTAAGTCGTGTTGAGGCATAATTTTATTGTCGCTGTCGCTGTCACCGTCATTGTCTGCAAAGATGGGGCCGGGTAAATCGTCTTGGATGTATCTAGAAAGTCGTCGCCACCAGAGGTGCGTTCTATAGTCTTCGTCGTCTAAAGAAATGAAACTGTATGTCGTGAGTTCTTCGTCCTGGTCAGCGAGCTTCTGCCAAACCCTGTCTGCAAGTCGGTGGTGACGGTAATTGATCGCTTCAGTGCGATATATACCTTACATGTAGTCTCTCTCTCCGCACCACCATTCCATCTCCCGTCCATTTCAGCCTCTCTCTCTCTCTCTCTCTCTCTGTCTCTCTCTCTCTCTCTCTCTCTCTCTCTGTGTGTCCATTATGATGATGACCCGAAGTCGAATAAAAGCTTCATTCATGAAATGTCTATTTGTTTCACACCCTTTCAGTCGTTTTCATTTATGATGAGATCGTAATAAGAGATCACTTCCCCTTTCAATTTCGCTCATATCCTTCTCTCTCTCTCTCTCTCTCTCTCTCTCTCTCTCTCTCTCTCTCTCTCTCTCTCTCTCTCTCTGGCGTCACCTTTTTTTGTTCCTATCAAAGTCGATATTGATCAGTATCAAAATAAACCAAAGAAATGCATGCACTTGTGCATCGATTTCCACTCCAGTGCAATTGGGCATTAATTTCCATTTCAATGCAATTATGCATTGAAAGCCAATTCAATGCACTTGTGCATCGATTTCCACTCCAGTGCAATTAGGCATTAATTTCCATTTCAATGCAATTATGCATTGAAAGCCAATTCAATGCACTTGTGCATCGATTTCCACTCCAGTGCAATTAGGCATTAATTTCCATTTCAATGCAATTATGCATTGAAAGCCAATTCAATGCACTTGTGCATCGATTTCCACTCCAGTGCAATTGGGCATTAATTTCCATTTCAATGCAATTATGCATTGAAAGCCAATTCAATGCACTTGTGCATTGATTTCCACTTCAATGCACTTGTGCATTGTTTTTCACTTCAATGCAATTGTGCATTGATTTCCACTTCAATGCAATTGTGCTTTGATTTCCACTTCAATGCAATTGTGCATTGATTTCCACTTCAGTGCAATTGTGCATTGATTTCCACTTCAATGCACTTTTGCATTGATCTCCACTCCAATACACTTATGCAATGATTACCACTTCAATGTACATTGAATTCAACTTCAATGCACTTGTATATTAATATTCACTTCAATGCACTTGTGCATTGATTTCCAGTTTAATGCACTTGTGCATTGATATCCACTTCAATGCAATTGTGCATTGATTACCCTTTAATGCACTTGTGCATTGATTTCCACTTTAATGCACTTGTGCATTGATTTCCACTTTAATGCACTTGTGCATTGATATCCACTTCAATGCAATTGTGCATTGATTACCCTTTAATGCACTTGTGCATTGATTTCCACTTTAATGCACTTGTGCATTGATATCCACTTCAATGCAATTGTGCATTGATTACCCTTTAATGCACTTGTGCATTGATTACCACATCAATGCACTTGTGCATTGATTTCCACTTTAATGCACTTGTGCATTGATTTCCACTTCAATGCAATTGTGCATTGATTACCCTTTAATGCACTTGTGCATTGATTTCCACTTTAATGCACTTGTGCATTGATATCCACTTCAATGCAATTGTGCATTGATTACCCTTTAATGCACTTGTGCATTGATTTCCACTTTAATGCACTTGTGCATTGATATCCACTTCAATGCAATTGTGCATTGATTACCCTTTAATGCACTTGTGCATTGGTTACCACATCAATGCACTTGTGCATTGATTTCCACTTTAATGCACTTGTGCATTGATTTCCACTTTAATGCACTGGTGCATTGATTTCCAGTTTAATGCACTTGTGCATTGATTTCCACTTTAATGCACTTGTGCATTGATTTCCACTTTAATGCACTTGTGCATTGATTTCCCCTTTAATGCACTTGTGCATTGATTTCCACTTCAATGCACTTGTGCATTGATTACCACATCAATGCACTTGTGCATTGATTTCCACTTTAATGCACTTGTGCATTGATTTCCACTTTAATGCACTTGTGCATTGATTTCCACTTTAATGCACTTGTGCATTGATTTCCACTTAAATGCACTTGTGCATTGATTTCCACTTTAATGCACTTGTGCATTGATTACCACATCAATGCACTTGTGCATTGATTTCCACTTTAATGCACTTGTGCATTGATTTCCACTTTAATGCACTTGTGCATTGATTTCCACTATAATGCACTTGTGCATTGATTTCCACTTAAATGCACTTGTGCATTGATTTCCACTTTAATGCACTTGTGCATTGATTTCCACTTTAATGCACTTGTGCATTGATTTCCACTTTAATGCACTTGTGCATTGATTTCCACTATAATGCACTTGTGCATTGATTTCCACTTAAATGCACTTGTGCATTGATTTCCACTTTAATGCACTTGTGCATTGATTACCACTTAAATGCACTTGTGCATTGATTTCCACTTTAATGCACTTGTGCATTGATTTCCACTTTAATGCACTTGTGCATTGATTTCCACTTTAATGCACTTGTGCATTGATTTCCACTTTAATGCACTTGTGCATTGATTTCCACTTTAATGCACTTGTGCATTGATTTCCACTTTAATGCACTTGTGCATTGATTTCCACTATAATGCACTTGTGCATTGATTTCCACTTAAATGCACTTGTGCATTGATTTCCACTTTAATGCACTTGTGCATTGATTACCACATCAATGCACTTGTGCATTGATTTCCACTTTAATGCACTTGTGCATTGATTTCCACTTTAATGCACTTGTGCATTGATTTCCACTTTAATGCACTTGTGCATTGATTTCCACTTTAATGCACTTGTGCATTGATTACCACATCAATGCACTTGTGCATTGATTTCCACTTTAATGCACTTGTGCATTGATTTCCACTTTAATGCACTTGTGCATTGATTTCCACTATAATGCACTTGTGCATTGATTTCCACTTAAATGCACTTGTGCATTGATTTCCACTTTAATGCACTTGTGCATTGATTTCCACTTTAATGCACTTGTGCATTGATTTCCACTTTAATGCACTTGTGCATTGATTTCCACTATAATGCACTTGTGCATTGATTTCCACTTAAATGCACTTGTGCATTGATTTCCACTTTAATGCACTTGTGCATTGATTACCACATCAATGCACTTGTGCATTGATTTCCACTTTAATGCACTTGTGCATTGATTTCCACTTTAATGCACTTGTGCATTGATTTCCACTTTAATGCACTTGTGCATTGATTTCCACTTCAATGCACTTGTGCATTGATTTCCACTTCAATGCACTTGTGCTTTGATTTCCACTTCAATGCACTTGTGCATTGATTTCCACTTCAATGCACTTGTGCATTGATTTCCACTTCAATGCACTTGTGCATTGATTTCCACTTCAATGCACTTGTGCATTGATTTCCACTTCAATGCACTTGTGCATTGATTTCCACTTCAATGCACTTGTGCTTTGATTTCCACTTCAATGCACTTGTGCATTGTGTATAAATACCTCAATGTACTTTTGCATTGAATGTCACATCAATGCACTTGTGCATTGATTACCACTTAATGAATATATAACTGGTATATGAAGGAGATTTGTTCAAGTGAAATGCTCAATTAGATGGGTCTTATGAAAGCATTATCAAAGTGATTCTCGTTCTTTATTTCAATTATTATTATTATTATTATTATTATTATTATTATTATTATTATTATTATTATTCACATAAGATGAAGATCCCTATTCATACAGAGAGAGAGAGAGAGAGAGAGAGAGAGAGAGAGAGAGAAGCCCACCACAGAAGGGGCCACTGACTTGACATTCTGAAGCTTCCAGAGAATATTATGAAGGTGTCCATTCGAAAGAAGTGACAGAAAGTAATGGGAAATGCAGAAAGAAGAAGAAGAGATCACCTATTAGAAAAACAGATGAATTAACAAATTAAATAAATAGATAAAAACGTAAGTAAATTTTTAAAATGCAAGGAGTAATGCATTGCTTCTTCCTTTGAACTCCTGAAGTTCCAACTGAACGACATCCTGTGAAGGGAGGCTGTTCACAGCACCTTATCTGTCGCAGACTTTCCAAGTCTCTTCCCCACAGACGAACGCAGACAACCCATCTACTACATAACTTTATTCCGGAGCATTCATTGGAATTTATGGAATGTATAAATAATATACAAACTGGTCCCTTCCCTCCAGAAGCAAGAAATTATTGGGCTTCGTTTCTGCAGTTGAATTTGCCGTCAAACATGAGTTGTAAATCCGGAAAATCCCGGGAGTGGGATTATTTAGTCTGAAGCAACTCTGTACATGAGGTTTTTTTCCTCTACTTTTTGAAGGCAAAAAACCCAAACACATACAAGGCTTGATCAGTTGAATACCTTAATATCCTTTGGAAGCTTGAATTTCAAGTCAATGGACTGTTTGGTGGGCTTCTTGTTCCATATGAATTGGGTTCTTCTTCATCTTCTGAATAATAATAATAATAATAATAATAATAATAATAATAATAATAATAATAATAATTTTTTCACACTTATGAGTTTCGAGAACGATACATGAAATGTCTGAACCATTGCTAATGGCTTCATAATAATAATAATAATAATAATAATAATAATAATAATAATAATAATAATAATAACAATAATAATAATAATAATAATAATAATAATAATAATATTATTATTATTATTATTATTATTATTATTATTATTATTATTATTATTATTATTATTATTATTATTGGGGAGATGAAGAAGAACCCCATCCATATGGAAGAAGAAGCAGCCCACCACAGGAGGGGCCACTGACTTGAAATTCAAGAAGCTTTCCAAGCATATTATTAAGGTGTTCATTTGAAAGGAGTAACAGAAGGTGAGGGGAAACACGGGAAGAACAGACCACTTATTCAAAAAGGAAAAAATAAATGAACAAATGATCAAATAGATAAAAATCTAAGTAAAATATTAGAATGCAAGGAAGGAGAATAGTAGTAGGGTACTGGAGCATTGCATCTCCGCTTGAAACATCTGAATGAATAATTAATGAATGCTCTCATTAGATGAAATTTTTTCATCAAAAATGTAAATAATAACGTTGCTTGGCTTGGTAGATTTGCTTGCTTGTAATACTGCTTGCTTCTTGATACATTTGCTTGCTTGCTTGCTTGTTAGACTGCTTGCTAGATCCCTTTCTTGCTTGCTTGGCTTGATAGATTTGCTTGCTAGATTGACTGCTTGCTTCTTTGCTTATTTGCTGTGTTTGCTTTGCTTGCTTTGCTGGCTATGCTTGCTTGCTTGCTTTGCTTGTTTGCCTTGCTTGTTTTGCTAGCTTCCGTCTTGCTTGCTTGGTTTGCTTTCTTACTTGCTCTCTTAGCTTGCTTGCATGCTTGCTTGTTTTACTTGCTTGCCTCATTGGCTTGCTTTGCTTGCTTGTTTGATTGCTTGCTCGCTTACTGACCTGTTTGCTTGCTTTGCTTGCTTGCTTTATTTGCTTGCACGCTTGCTTGCTTTAATTGCTTGCTTTGCTTACTCTGCTTCCTTGCTAGCTTTGCCTTCTTTGCAGTTAAAACCAACCACATGACTCAGCAAAAACGAGTGGTAAAAATTTAGATATCAAGAAGAAGAAGAGAGTTGGAACCAACCTGTTCTGTGGCTGACAACAGGATGGGAGTCGATTCGCACTTTTAGCTTCTTTTTTTTTATTACAGTTAGGGGTTCCTTGACGCAATCCCGATTACGTATGTATACACACCCACACACACATATATATGTATGGATGAATATCAAAAACAGTATATACGGTTCATTGGGAGACAATGAATCTGTCTTGAGTCACAAAAGACGAAATCCGAATGTGTGTGACGTTGCAGATCCCGAATGAATCTCGCTATAAATAAACAAAAGCTCAAACGTCGTTTTCTTCACTCTGTGCACCTGCCTCTTTGAACTCCCTTTCAGTGTTCCCCGAGGAACATTGTTTCACCTCAAGACTTTTCTCTCATTATATAATGTGTGTGTGTGTGAGCTGGTTATTTTCTGTTCATTGTGTTTTAGCTTTTTGCTAACAAAAATTTTGTTCCTTGTCAGATTAATTACAGTACTAAATGAATTTTTAAATAATAATAATAATAATAATAATAATAATAATAATAATAATAATAATAATAATGATAATAATAATAGTTGCAAAAAAGCTGAACCTTACGAAAACTTTGTTGTATATAGAAATACAGAATCCCACTGAAATACAATTATCATTAACAGATGAAGTTGTATTTTTATAATATGACGTTGTGTGGTAGAGTAGATATGGTCAAGATATCTATCTATCTATCTATTTATCTATATATATATATAGATATATATATATATATATATATATATATATATATAGATATAGATATATATATATATATATATATATATATATATATATATATATATATATATATATATATATATATATATATAGAGAGAGAGAGAGAGAGAGAGAGAGAGAGAGAGAGAGAGAGAGAGAGAGAGAGAGAGGCACCTATAGGCTTTCGACATCACGCAGCGAAAGGAAACAACTGTAAGATGAAACATCCCAGAAGCAGAACTTGGTAGTGAGGTGTGATTTCCTTTAAAGAAAAAGGCTCTGCCGTCTAGAATAGGCCTAAAACCGCTTGTTTCAGTCATATTTTAATACCTCTTGATTGATAGGCCTACTATGCCTACCTGTGTTTAGATAATGATATTTCCTTAGTTCTGAAATCATTGTATGACAGATTCTTCACCAGTTCGCGAGAGGTGGAACCTTACCTACTCCTTAATTTAATTTTCCATCGTCCTCAGGGGCAGTTAGCAAATAAAACCATCATTGATGAAACTGAAATCCCTTTTTTAAATAAGAAAAGTGTCCGTGGCGTCAAGTTTCTGGAAATGTCTCTTGTGGTTTCACCAATTCACTTTGCGATCGTCTTGCATGTATATAGTAGGTTCTGTATAAATACCTCAGGTGGCTGATAATGATTGCTCAATTTTAGAAACTGGTTTTAAGTTACTGATACATTATTGTCTGAATATTATTATCAGGATTTTAATGAAAAATGATAGAACAACATATTGCGCGACACCATTACCCATAATTCTAATGCTAACGTACTAAAAAATCATGGTGAATACGACAGTTTTCGAAAAGCCACGCGAGAGTTAGGAGAGGCAGGTAGGCAATAGGCATCGCAAGGTGGCAACACTGAGGCAATTCTATATAACTAAGGTAGTCAGTGAGTCGTTTGGCGTTGTGACCGTTACCTTCAACAAGACAGATCCGTTCAAGGAGTTTATTTGAGTTTCATTCCTCGGTTCGTGTGTTCTGGTGGGTGCTCATTATTGAAGTGCTCATCCCACAGATATTTAGTGTCCTCCGTAGGAAGCGTTCAAATAAGAATTCATTTACGAATCAAAATTCCGGTGGCGTCAGGCAAGGGGAGACGGTATCACATAGTAAGTTCTGTCATTTCACGTTCATTTTCAAATGATGTCTCTTATTTCGGTACCATTCTGAATTTCAGTGAGACTAGGGAGTAAATAAGGCTAAGTTGAAAATATAGAGGTTCGTACAGGAATGTTAAATTTAATTACAGACGCATGTTATCTTTAATCAGGTTCAGATAATAAACAGCAAATATCGTTTAATGTCTAATTTACAGTAAAAGTTTGCTTTAAACTCTCATCACATGTTGGCCATGAAAATATTTTGCTATGTTTTATTGTGTGCTTTGAATGTTTCTGACGTTTGTTTATTTATCTGTAATGTTTTATATAATAATAATAATAATAATAGTACCACAGCCATAATGTCGTGTTCAGTAAGGCAAACAAAAAGAGGGCAAATATTTCGGCAACGGTGAATTCGCGATAGACTTGAGCGTGAGTTGCACACTGATCACATCAAGGAGACTTTCGATCACAGCATAAAAACTCCAGTATCAAATGATGGTTTATTTAAACTTAAATAATACGGAATTTGCTATACACTGTGATTAATATAAACCCAAAGGCCACTTGCTTATCCCATACGCACAAAACCACTCAAGTGTATGAGATTAACTTTCATATTTAAGTGGCTTAATTCCAAGTGTCGAATCTGAGCCTTGAAGAATCTTCTGACAGTCTGACAGCCTCAGAAGAAACTCACAGAGCTGGAATGACGACAGTAGTTGTCTGAGACGCTAAATTGGAAGTTACTGCTTCTTTGCTGAGTGCTGGCCTGGGAGTGGGAAGTACGGTACAGTACGGTCTTTCGGTCAGTGTACGGTACTACATTTTTGAGGTATTGTACGGTACGACATTTTTGAGGTATGGTACGGTACGATATTTCTGCTAATGTAAGGTACGAAATTTTTAGGTACTACATCTCGGAAATACCTTACACCCACGGGGAATTATAATTGATAATTGCTTTGTCACTAGTGGGATTCGAACCTCTGCCTGGTATAGAAACAACGATACACAGTGACTTTACCACTGGCTCAGTGATTTAAAGTCACTGTTCATCGTCGTTTCTCAACTAGGCAGTGGTTCGAACCCACTGGTGACGGTTATGTAACAAACACCATTTGTAATTTATTTGTTTTTAGATAACATGCCAGACATCAGTGTGGATTCTGGGTTGATGTTGGGACGTAAGATTGCGATGAAATGGACCATGAATTCATCCAGTTAGAATGTTTGAGTGCTTCATAAATTTCAAGTTGTATTCAGTAATTCGTGTTTGCTTTTTTTTTATTACGAAAAATCCCAGTTTTAAAAATGAAAAACCCCCCTTGGTGTTATTCATATTCATTGTATATGATATAGGCTATACTGTACCTTTCCTGCAATATATATTCTGCTTTGCATAATGCCCACACTCATTAGGACTGGAGTCGCTTTTTGAGAGAGGAATTTAATGATGAAAATCTCTCTCTCTCTCTCTCTCTCTCTCTCTCTCTCTCTCTCTCTCTCTCTCTCTCTCTCTCTCTCTCTCTCTCTCTCTCTCTCTCTCACTCACTTCCTTCAGTGTATGGTGTTAATATTGTGACATACATTTGTAACATTCACGTCTTGCTTTCTGTCAGAAAAATCCGGGTGCTGTTTTATCAACAACTGTCAGATTTAGGGAAAGTCCCGACCATATTTAGATACCAGCTGCAATGACGCCATACGAGACGGTTCGTCTTTCCACTGACGACACTCAATTGGAAATGATTCATTTGTGGAAGATGAAGATCAATGGATGGACACAGTCATTCCATTTCTGACATTCCAAGTGTCTGTCTTTAGTAGAAAACGGAAGAGGAAATCGGTGTGAAACGGAATCCCCTCGACTGGCTTGACAAGAAATTGCCTCAACATCTGAACAGAAGCTCCAGGTGACACTCCATTAGTTACTTCTGACAACATTCCAGACTGACTCAGTTCCCACGAGAGAGAGAGAGAGAGAGAGAGAGAGAGAGAGAGAGAGAGAGAGAGAGAGAGAGAGAGAGAGAGAGAGAGAGAATGTGCAAAGTTGAAGGCTTCAAGTTCATGAAGTTGAGTCTCACCGTGAAAGGAACCAAAGCAGTCCAGAGGAATTGTTCCAAAGAGAAGGATCTCGTATGTGAATATCATTGCGGGCCAAGGGTTCATGTTGTCAGAAAGAGAGGTGTCGTGTTGTCACGCCTAGAATTGCCACGATGTCAGGCCAAAAAGCGAGTTATGTTGTCTGGCCAAGAGGTGACATGTTTGCAGAGCAAGACATGCCATGCTGTCACACCAAGAATGAAATGTTGTCTGGTCATGAGGAGTCACGATTTGAAGGCAAAAAGTGTCATGTTGTCTCACCAAGAAGTATCTTCTTATCACGCCAACATATGTGATGCCGTTGCAACAAGAAATGTTGTGATGTCACATCAGAGTGTCATCTTGTCAGACCATGAATTGAGCTGTTGTCATGCTGTGATGGCTCACGTTGATACACCAAGAAGTTTTCATGTTGTCAGACCATGGAGTGTCGTGTTGTCATACTATCATGGCTGATGTTATCACACCGAGGGGTTTCATGTCAACCCATGAAGAGTCGGGTAGTCACACTAAGAATTTTCATGTTGTCAGACTATGAATTTCCTGTTGTCAGACCATGAAGTGTCATGTTGTCACACCATGAAGGCAGATGTTGCCACCAGGAAGTTTAAAATTGTTAGACCACGAAGTGTCATGTTGTCACACAATGTAGACCCATGGTGTCACAACAAGAATGTTGTCAGCTTATGAAATGTCGTCACACTAAAAATGCACACGTTGTCACATCAAAAAGTAATGTGTTGTCAGCCAGTGAAGTGCCGTGTCACACTAAAAAGTCCCATGTTGTCACATCAAAAAGTAATATGTTGTCAGCTTATGAAGTGTCATGTCACACTAAGAAGGCCCTTGTTGTCACCAGAAAGTATCACGTTGTCAGACCATGAAATGTCACGTCACAGTTTGGAAGCCCATGTTGTCACACCAGTAAGTATCATGTTGTCAGACCATGTGTCATGTTACTATGTAGGTTCATGTCACACCAGAATGAACAATGTCAGCCTATGAAATGTCATGCCACACTAAGAAGGCCCATGTTGTCACACCAAAAAGTAATATGTGGTCAGCCTTTGAAGTAATGGTGTTGTCACACCAAAAGGTAATATGCGGTCAGCCTATGAAAGGTCATGTTACACCAAAAGGTAATATGTGCTCAGCCTATGAAAGGTCATGTTGTCACACTAAGAGGGCCCATGTTGTCACACCAAAAAGTACTATGGTGTCAGCCTATGAATGGTTATGTTGTCATACCAAGAAGCCTCATGTTGTAGCACAAAATAATATGTTGTCAGACTATGAAATGTGATGTTACACTAAGAAGACCATGTTGTCACACCAAAAAGTAATATGTTGTCAGGCCCATGTCATCACACCAAAAAGTAATATGTTGTCAACCTATAAAGTGTTATGTTACTAAGAAGGCCCATGTTGTCACACCAAAAAGTAATATGTTGTCAGCCTATGAAGTGTCATGTTGTCACGCCAAACAGTAATATGTTGTCGGCATATGAAGTGTCATGTTTTCACACTAAGAAGGCCCATGTTGTCGCACAAGAATGTAATATGATGTCAGCCTATGAAATGTTATGTTGTCACTATAAAGGCCCATGGTGTCACACCAGGAAGTATCATATTGTCAGTCGATGAAATGTCATGTCACACTAAGAAGGCCTATATTTTCACACTAAAAAGTAATATGCTGTCTGCCTAAAAAGTGTAATGATGTCACACTAAGGCCTGTGTTGTCACACCAAGAAGTATCATGTTGTCAGACCAAGAAGTTCTGTGCATAAATATTTCCTTGCAATTGCAAGGAAGGTGTTGTCAGGGAATGCCGTTTACCCTGATGCTTATACAGACATTTGTGGGAGGATCTGATTCAGCACAATACCAGTCTTCTGGGAGTCGTTGTGTTTCAAAACTGCTTTGATGTTGCAATTGCTGAGGTACTCATTGTTCTTGGTGCATGAATAAACGATAAAAAAATATGGCAAAATTTTATCGTATGCCTTTTTGTCATTTTCAACTTCAAAATTTCATTATCATCCCGTGTTTTAATGCGTGCTTGCAACGTTTATGGTGACGTTCCTTTAGTTTGTAAATGACATACCTAACCTCACCTCACCTAACGTAGGATACCCCGTCCTTACCCTAGTCAATATTAGTCTGAAAACATTCCACAAATTTCCCTTAATCTGAATGAGAACTGCCAGTGGGAATGAGGTCCTTTTATTAGTCTTTTTGCATTTCTTTTTTCCCCATCCAAAAAACCCCACTTTCCCACTGTGGTCCCAGGCATTGTGGAATATGATGGTGGGTCTGCTGCTATCTCTTTAAAAGAACTCATTTGCGAACGAACATAATTTTAAAAACGTTCAAAATAAAACTCAAAACACGGGAAAATATATTTTCAATCCAAAATGCAGTAATGGATTAAAGTGAAATATTACCGAAAAATAATTTATACGATGCAATGCGTCCATATTGTTTTATTGGGAATAATCTCTCTCTCTCTCTCATCTCTCTCTCTCTCTCTCTCTCTCTCTCTCTCTCTCTCTCTCTCTCTCTCTCTCTCTCTCTCTCTCTTCTAATCACAACTGGCATGTGAGAAGAACTGCACTTCGAAAATGACATCCCTAAAACAGAAAAATTACATAATATCGACTTTTCTCTATTTCGTAGACATTGAGGGAGAGAGAGAGAATGTGAGTCTAGTTTACGTTTGGTGGTATTCAGTTAACCTGATGGGAGATATATACGTGTATATATATATATATATATATATATATATATATATATATATATATATATATATATATATATATATATATATATATATATATATATATATATTATTAACTGGAAAAGAAGCCATTTCTAATGATTGACATGGATAAATAACGTGAGTAAAAGATTTTTATCACATTCACCTCACCTTCCGATACTGCAGACTTCGCCATTCCCTTCTTCACGTCTCCATTGCCCTTGGGAACGCCACCATCCGAGTACCTGAGATGCCCCTTGGGCAACAGACAGCCTGCCCCTCAGCTGCTTAATCGCTGCTGTAAACTCAGGTACGGTTGTGGCATCCAGTATTGGCGAAGTCCCAATGAATTTTGATGGTTAATACCCAAAAGGTGTATTAAATGAATGAGTTGGTTTATCTCGTCTCCCTAAAGGACTCTCCTTCAGTCCTACGCTTCCTTCTTTGATCATAGGACATTGAAGGCTTTCTCCTAAGGATTCTCTTTCAGTCCTATGCTCCCTTCCTTGATCGTAGGACATTAGAGGCTTTCGACAGGCACGAAAACTCTTGAAACCCAAACAATCAAACCCATTCCCTCAGAGACTGGGTTGTGTCTCTTCAATTCTGGTTCTGAAGGCCTTCAAGGGGTTTGCATATTTGCAGTCACTTGTCTTGCAGTAAGCTTTCAGGTTTTAGATGTTGTCAATATGTCTTTTTGGGCCCTGGTACAAGGGATAAGTAAAGCATGGCCCTTTCCTTACCTGGGCAATGAAGCAGTGGTCGCCCATAAGCACAGATGATTTTCCCAATTTCTCGAACTTTCTGCTCAGTCTTGGCAAGATTGATGACTGAGGCAACATCAGCACAGCTTGGACTACTGTACTTCTTCTTCTGGTAAGGGCTCATCGAGACAGAGAGAGAGAGAGAGAGAGAGAGAGAGAGAGAGAGAGAGAGAGAGAGAGAGAGAGAGAGAGAGACTCCCGAAATGTGTGCAACTGGAGGGTACAACACAAAAGGTGATTCGTTTAGGACACGAGCTCAGGACTGAGGTACGTACGTATTATGGGTATTCAGTGGTATTCTGTGGCATTCTGGGTATCCAGTGGTATTCTGTGGCATTCTAAATATTCAGTAGCATTCTGGGTATTCTGTGGTACTATGGGTATTCATTGGTATTCTGGGGCATTCGGGGTATTCAGTGATTTTCTGGGGTATTCCGGTATTCAGAAGTATTCTGGGGCATTATGGGTATTCTGGGTATTTAGTGGTATTCTGGGTATTCTTGGACATTATGGGTATTCTGGGTATTCTGGGACACTATGGGTATTCAGTGGTGTTCTGGGGCATTCTGGGTATTCTTGGACATTCTGGGTATTCAGTGGTATTCTGGGGCATTCTGGGTATTCTGGGACACTATGGGTATTCAGTGGTATTCTGGGGCATTCTGGGTATTCTGGGACATTCTGGGTATTCAGTGGTATTCTGGAGCATTCTGGGAATTAAGAGACATTTTGCATATTCAGTGGTATTCTGGGTATTTAGCTGTATTCTGGGACATTCTGGGTGTTCAGTGGTATTCTGGATATTCAAGGGAATTCAGGGACATTCTGGGTATTCTTTGGTATTCTGGGGATATTCTGTATATACAGTAGTGGTATTCTGGGTATCCAGTATTGTATTCTCGGGTATTTTGGGTATTCTGAGTATTCAGTGGCATTCTGGGTATTCAGTGGCATTCTGGGTATTCAGTGGTATTCTAGGTATTCAGTAGTGGTATTCTAGGTATTTAGTAATGTATTCTGGGGTATTCTGGGTATTCAGGGGCATTCTGGGTATTCAGTAATGTATTTTGAGGTATTCAGTGGTATTCTGAGTATTCGATGTATTCTGAAGCATTCTGGGTATTCAGTGGTATTCTGGGGCATTCTGAGTATTTTGGGTATTAAGTGGTATTCAGGGGTATTCTGAGTATTCAGTTGTGTTCAGGAGCATTCTGGGTATTCAGTGGTGTTCTGTGGTATTCTGGGTATTCAATGGTATTCTGGGACATTCTAGGTATTCAGTAATGTGTTCTAGGGTACTGTGAGTATTCAGTGATATTCTAAGGCATTCAGGGTATTCAGTGGTATTCTGGGTATTCAGTGGTATTTTGGGTATTCAGAGGGATTCTGGAGTATTCTAGGTATTTTGGCATTCTGGGTATTCAGTAATGCATTCTGTGGTATTGTGGGTATTTAGTGGTACTCTGGGTATTCAGTAGTGTATTTTGGAGCATTCTGGGTATCCAGTGGTATTCGGGGCATTCTGGGTATTCTGCAATATATTCTGAATTCAGTGGTATTCTAGGTATTCAGTGGTATTCTGGGCAATCTGGGTATTCAGTAATGTATTCTGGGTATTCTCGGTATTCTGGGTATTCAGTAATGTATTTTGGAGCATTCTGGGTATTCAGTGGCATTCTGGGTATTCATTGGTATTCTGGGGCATTCTGTGTATTCTATAGTGTATTCTGGGTTATTTAGTGGTATTCTAGGTATTCAGTGTTATTCTTGGTATTCAGTATTGGTATTTTATGTTGTTTTGGGTATTCAGTAGTGGTATTCTTGGGTATTCTGGGTAGTTAGTGGTATTCCGGGGTATTTAGTGTTACAGTGAGATATCTTGAGGTATTCAGTCGTGGCATTCAGGGGCATGCAGGTGGGAGAGGAGGGAAGGAAGTGGGTAGAGAGAGAGAGAGAGAGAGAGAGAGAGAGAGAGAGAGAGTCCTCTGCGGGGTCTTCCCTCCCTCTGCCTCCTCTGGGGTCGTCATCCTCTTATATTGTCTCTTTCTCTCTTTAATAATCACTCTCTTTTGATGACGTCATCACCACCAAAACCCGCCCTATCAATCATTTCCTCTTGATGACTGAGAACGAGTTTTAACTTTGCACTGTTCCAGCCGAGGAGGACCTGCATGGGGCCTTCGAGGGAGAGACGCCTAGACCTATTCCAGAAAGCTCCTCCTCCTCATAGTTGGTGATAGTGGCGACGGCTCTTTTATACTAAATCCCCTTCAAATCTGAGGCAAATATTATACACCCTGGTCCGTCCCGCATGAAAAAAAAGAAATATATTAAATAAGAGAGAAGAAAAACGTATATCATAATCCACTGTGAATCCCAGATGATGGAGGCTCCTTCGTGAATCCCCAAAACTTGCGCAGTCATGAACCTCAGATAGACGAGAGTGATTGCAAAGAATGTAGTCTCGTCTATAACTTGGTTTTAATATCATTCAGTTCCTTATGAAAATAATCCTGGGGTTAGATCCCCCAAATATCTGTAGGATTTCCAGCTCAGGTGACGGATTTAGGAATAGACCTAGACTGAATTTCGTTTCTCTCGGCCTGACTTTTAATTCTGAAAGCGAGTAGCCCCTTGGGCGAGTCGGTAGAGCTGTGGACTAGCACTCATTAGGCCCGAGTTCGAATCTCCGGCCGGCTGATGAAGTGTTAGAGAACTTTATTTCGGGTGATAGAAATTCATTTATTGCTATAATGTGGTTTGGATTCCACAATAAGCTGTAGGTCCCGTTGCTAAGTAACCAATTGGTTCTTAGCCACGTAAAATAAGTCTAATCCTTGGGGCCAGCCCTCCCTCTCTAGGAGAGCTGTTAATCAGCTCTTCCTCCTCAGTGGTCTGGTAAAACTAAGGTAAACTTAACTTGACTTCTGAAAGTGAGTTCATCAGTCTTCAGCAAAGTCAACTGCGACTATTCCTCAACACTTCATGTGTAACTGAAGGTATTATTACCTCTGCCTATACCGTCTGTA
>JANJGK010002414.1:0-10000 GCA_039081455.1 Macrobrachium rosenbergii
TGTATCTATTTCGAATTTAATCAATAACAAGCACACAAAATATAGCATATCATTACAAAATCTTGATGTAATATATAAATTTCTATTCTTTCTGCATGGTTGCTGTCACTGAAACACTTGTCATTGTATAAAAAACGAAGAAGAAAAAAAAACGAGTGCAACTGTATGCAAAGAAAGGGGGGGCGGGCGGCGTGCTGGTTAATGGAACAGCTATTGTTTTGGCGGGATATGGAATCTTACACTTGTCACCTCATCAGCTGATTTCATCGACGCCAACAAATTTCTGATATTTTTCATCCCATTTGAAGGTAAATACTTACATAGCTTCATATATTTACCAATTTAATTTCCTGCGTAATCTAACACAAAGTAAAGGTGTCTTTTTATATTTATATTCGTAATGAGCACTCGGAGGAGGAAGATCAGGTAAGCATTACCTATATATATAGGTCTATTAATCATTTCCCCATCTCTCCAGTTCCAATCAAGTTGTTAAAGGCCACACGTTGTCCGTAGATGGCTGCTTAGGAATGGAAGGTTGATCCAGTTCGACAAAGTGGGGTCAACTTTCAGAAAAGTGTTAGATATCTCCTAACAAATCAAGTGAAAAAAAAAACTGGTCTAAAACGAGGCATTTTCTTCCATCCGTTTTGTTTTATTTATTTTTTGTATATATGTTATTTTTATCTTACTTTTTTTTGTTTATCCAATGGCAATATTGAGTACCAGTATAGGATTTTATCACAGAGCTGAACTAGAGTTACTAGAGTGCTTATTCCTTATGTAGTCAAACTCGGAAATCATCGCTAGAATTTAGGATACTTGGAGATAGTTGCGGTTCACAGATCGGTTAGGTGGGCTATTTACTCAAATTCTTTGGTTAAGTGGTTGAATCTGGTGGAGCCGATTGGTAGCCTCGTATGGGTCTACCTCCAATAATTGTATCAACCAAAAAATTATATTATCTCTTCTTTATCTACCCTTTGTTTTATGCGACTATACATTTAAGCAATTATATTATGAGGTTTGTTTATGAATTTATGCAGTCATATCGTAAATGAAGCCGTAGGCTATAGGCCTATATGTGGTTAATTGCCTTCGTTTGCTAACATTCACTTTTAAATTATAATTTTAACGTTATGTCATTTTAATACATGTTTCTTGGCATATAGGAAAGATACATACATATGATTTTTTGACATATATTTCCCGATTCAGTATTATTATTTTTCAATACATACATTAAAAACTACTGTATATAGCTTTTATATTTCCCCTTCAATTAGCTCGAAAATAGCATAAAATTTGCGTAGTCCTATAGCAAATTGATTTTAGATCACCTTAAACCAAAGAGTATTGCTCTTACGATTAAACCCAAACATAAATTCAAATACAAATTAAAGATTAGTTAATCAGTAAAAATAATGATTTGTGTTGTCGCCATAACAATGGCTGTTCCATTAACCAGCACGCCTCCCCTTACTTTGCATACAGTTGCACTCGGTTTTTTTTTTCTTCGTTTGTTTTTATACAATGACAAGTATTTCAGTGACAGCAACTATGCAGAAAGAATACAAATTTATATATTACGTCAAGATTTTTGTAATGATATGCTATATTTTGTATGCTTGTCAATGATTAAATTCGAAATAGATACAATACTGACGAATCCTGCAAGCTATGCAGTTACAATGGTGGGCTGGGCTTCTCCGCCAGGTTAGTGCGAGGAGACTATAGTTGCATATTTAATCACTTTCCTCTCTCTCTCTCTCTCTCTCTCTCTCTCTCTCTCTCTCTCTCATCTCTCCTCTCTCTCTCTCTCTCTCTCTCTCTCTTGGGTTTTCTTTTTCTAAGATCCTAATTCCGTTGATCAAATACGTTACATATTTAGTCCCTTCCATCTCTCTCTCTCTCTCTCTCTTTTGTTTTGTTATTTTTTTAGATCTTAATTCCGTTAATTAAATCAGTTGCATATTCAGTCTCTTCCATCACCTCCACCCGCCTCTCTCTCTCTCTCTCTCTCTCTCTCCTCTCTCTCTCTCTCTCTCTCTCTCCCCCCATCTTTCAGCTGATTTAGTTGCCCCTTTAATACGGCTTTCGTGCATTAGTGCCTCTCTTCCATCTTCTCCGTTACTTCCTTTCCGTGAGAAAATTCTGAGACGTAAATCTCAGAATAGACTTCTCAGCACCAGCATTCTCTATTCAGAGTTTTCTCTCTCATTCCGTATCATTAATCTTCAAGTTCTTTCATGCTCTTCTTCTTCTTCTTCTTCTCCTTCTTCTTCTTCTTCTTCTTCTTCTTCTTCTTCTTCTTCTTCTTCCCTGGATCCAGACGCCTTTTAATATGTTGGTGCTTTTGAACTTTATAAAGCGTGAGGGTGTGAAAGTTACGGAACAGTTTGCTGTAGACTCAACTGGGTACCACAAAAGACTGAATTTTGATTAAGGACGATTTTTGTGCATTTCGTCTCTCTCTCTCTCTCTCTCTCTCTCTCTCTCTCTCTCTATATATATATATACATATATATATAATATATATATATATATATATATACATATATATATATATATATATATATATATATATATATATATATATATATATATATATATAATATATATACATACATACGTATGTATTACTGTCCTAGCTAGGCAAATAACGTGTTCTGGATCCACACATTTCAATTCAAATTGTAATCCTCGAATCATGAGACAGGGAATTTCACGTTCCAGAAATTCTTGATGTTCTCCCGCTTGAAGGCAATATTGCTCTCGCCAAAATGGGCTGCCATCTTTATGACGGAGGCAGAAAGAGAGAGAGAGAGAGAGAGAGAGAGAGAGAGAGAGAGAGAAAGGAACCTACTGTTAGCAATGCAATGAGCCATTCTTTTCATCATAGCTTTATTACATTTGAAAAATATCATTTTTTGGTTAGCCATAGCTATATTTTAATGCCGAAGAGAGAGAGAGAGAGAGAGAGAGAGAGAGAGAGAGAGAAAGGAACTTACTGTTAGCAATGCTATGAGCCATTCTTTTCATCATAGCTTTATTACATTTGAAAAATATCTTTTTTAGATTAGCCATAGTAATATTTTAATGGCGAGAGAGAGAGAGAGAGAGAGAGAGAGAGTAGAGAGAGAAGAGAGAAGAGAGAGGAGAGAGAGAGAGAGAAGGGAAGTTTGCGATAGGTTCCTGCGAAAATAAGTTAGAATGCTCGTTCAAGCTGCGAATTTTGATAGATAGGTAGATAGATAGATAGATAAGTAGATAGACAGCAGTAGTGTGATATATAACTAAAATAAGTAACCTATCCGACAGAAACTCAATTTGTCGATTGATTTCCATTAATTGAGGAGGAAGAGGACAGTCCAGCTCTCGCTCATAAGAAATGAAGTAGTAATAGGAAGAACGGAATCAATTCAGCTTCAAATTAATTGGAAACTGAATAGGTCCGATATGTGTTCATGCGCTTGGCTGAGTAATCCCCCACCTCTCTCTCTCCCAGTCTCTCTCTCTCTCTCTGTCTGTCTCTCTCTCTCTCTCTCTCTCTCTCTCTCTCTCTCTCTCTCTCTCTCTGTCTCATGAATGAACAATCAAGAGCTGCTTTGATTTTTTATCCTTCTCACACCAAAACCCGCAGTCAGATTTACTGACCATAATTCCATTAGAATTCAAAAATATTAATTAAAAGTATTGCAATAATTAAAAAATAATTTTTTTAACAATTTCATAAATTGATATAACTTTTTATTGATTTAGTGAGTAATTCCCGAAATATAGTTATTCTTTTAATCCAAATAATCTGTAACCAAATATATTTTTTTTTATTTCAGAAACCATAGCCATGCGACGCCATATTACGCATATAACTCAGTCAGCTAATACTTCTAATGACGTCACTAAATGACATTATTAATCATAAAGTAATATAAATAAATAAATGAATTAGTTATTTAGGAGATTCATGCTTATTGCTAAAGGAAATGATACATTCGCCTATTTATTAAGAGAGAGCTGCAGGAACAAGGAAAAAGGAAGCAGAAATGAAATTCCGGCGGCTGAGGGAACATTGCTTCAATGAAGCACTTGTACTCGGTACATGAACCTGACCTGCAAAGAGCTGAGAAGTCCCTTTTGCCTTTACAAGTCAAAACAAGTAAAAAAATGCGCCGAAGTCTATTCGGCGCAATCGAGTTTTCTGTACAGCGTATAATCAAGGCCACCTGAAAATAGATCTATCTTCGGAGGTCTCGGTATATAATGCTGTATAAACAGCGGCCCATGAATCTTTAAACACGGCCCTGTGGTAGCCTATCCTACATCGTTGCCAGATGCACGATTATCGCTAACTTTATTCTTAAATCAAATAAAAATTACTGAGGCTAGAGGGCTGCAGTTTGGTATGTTTGATGATTGGAGAGCTGGTGATCAACATGCCAATTTGCAGCCCTCTGGCCTCAGTAGTTTTTTTAAGATTTGATGGCGGACAGAAAAAGTGCGGACAGAAGAAAGTGCGGACAGACAAAGCCGGCACAATAGTTCTCTTTCCGGAAAACTGATAAAAAAAAAACCTGCCAAAGTTGGGGAAAAACAAAGAAAGTTCATCACGCTTCCAAGTTTTCCATTCCTGGGAGGTTGAGAACACACGATGGGAAATAGAAGTGGAAGTTACCGCCTATAAAATCTTTTCCAGTCTTTGACCTCCATTGGAACCTTGGGGAAGGACCTAAGTGTTTGCCTTTGTAAAGAAAAAAAAAAAAACTAAATGAAATCGGGAGAGGTTTCAGCCTTTTTAATCCTTTCCCTCTGTGACAGAAACTAAGTCTCACCTCTGAGACTTTGACAGATGTCCCAGGTTTTGGTTTGTAAGGCCTCTGATATACTTATTCTCTCTCTCTCTCTCTCTCTCTCTCTCTCTCTCTCTCTCTCTCTCTCTCTCTCATGATATATACACTGTGTATATCAGTCTATCTTTTAAAGCTGATCTATCAATCCCAGCATATATATATATATATATATATATATATATATATATATATATATATATATATATATATGTATATATATATATGTATATGTATATATGTGTTACCTCGTTACCACGTTTAGTTATCTGCCAATTATCCAAAAAAAAACTTGATGCCTCTGAACAAAGATGATGATCCTAAATCTTCCTCCTTTGATGAGGCAAATTTTAAACCTGATACAAAAAAAAAATACATTTTCCTTGGGATAATAATTATCGGAGATTGTCATAAAACTTCCTTTAATGGGATGATGAGAAAACTTGTTGATGAATGATAGCCATTTTCCACAAGGAAATTGGTTTTCCATTCAGTGACGACGACGACCATGATGATGATGATGATGATGATTTGAGCTATGCACATATTAATACAATTTTTCTTGACCTTCTGCCAGCTACACTTTTCGAAAGGTTTGCTTATTCAAAGAGTTTGCTTCAAACCATACTCAGAATATGACATGTATCATACGCATGGTCAACTATGCACGGACACACATACGTGTATATATGTATATGTATACTGTATATATATATATATATATATATATATATATATATATATATATATATATATATATATATATATATATATATATATATATGTATGTGTATGTATATATATATATATATATATATATATATATATATATATATATATATATTTTATATATACTCGTATATATATATATATATATATATATATATATATATATATATATATATATATAAATATATATATATATATATATATATATATATATATATATATATATATATATATATATATATATGTCTGTACATGTATATACTGTATATATATATATATATATATATATATATATATATATATATATATATATATATATATATGTGTGTGTGTATGTATGTATGTGTATATATATATGTATGTGTTTATGCATGTTTGTATGTGTATATATTTAATCATATATAGGCTACATACATACATACATACTAATGCATATTCAATAAGCGCGTTTGCATTACTTTGCACGTCAAATTTACAACTGATGACCAGAAATACACCTACTTACAGTTCCGCCCCCTCCCCCTCCCCCCTCCCCCCTCCCCCTCCCCCCTCCCGCCCAAAATCCCATTGCTTTCAGCAACTCCGCTCAAATCCGCGAGATGACCTCATTCAAGTGACGGAGATCGACTCAGCAACGGATCAATTGCTTTCTGATGCCGGAGTCCAATCGCTAATGAAGATGACACCGGATTCATATGCAAATGGCGATGATGGACTCAAAGGCGTCTCTGTTTCCACAGGGATGATGTGGAGATGCCATTAGGCTAATGGCGTCGTTAATGCGTCTCAGGCCTCGATGCGGCCCACTCGCGAGCATGACTGACTCCAGAGGGCTGTTGTGAATCTACGGAATGGTTATTCGGTTTGATTTTTTTTTTTTTTTTTGTCAGATTTAAGCTGTCAAGCCAAGCACTGAACGGGCACTTTCGGCCATTCAGTGCTGAAGACGATAAGAAGGAGTTAGAGTGGTTGGACAGCAAGATATAGAATGGTTATTCGATTTGATTTTTTTTTGTCAGATTTAAGCTGTCAAGCCAAGCACTGAACGGCCACTTTCGGTCATTCAGCGCTTAAGGAGATTAAGTATATCTTAGTTTAACCAGACCACTGAGCTGATTAACAGCTCTCCTAAGGCTGGCCCGAAGGATTAGATTTATTTTACGTGGCTAAGAACCAACTGGTTACCTAGCAACGGGACCTACAGCTTATTGTGGAATCCGAACCACATTATGACGAGAAATGAATTTCTATCACCAGAAATAAATTCCTCTAATTCTCCACTGGCCGGTCGGAGAGTCGAACGCTGGGCCAACAGCGTGCTAGCCGAGAGCTCTGCCCACCCCTCCAATGAAGAACTGCTTAAGGAGATAAGAAGAGGGAGTTAGAGTGGTTGGACAGCAAGATATAGAGGCCTAGAAGATAAAGGTGCTCAAGGTGGAACTGGGAGAAAACCCCACAGTTGCCCGAAGAGGTAATAGCTCATAGTCAGAGAAGGTGGACAGCAAGATGAAAGAAAGGGAGCAGGATTGGAGGTCAAGGAAGAGGCTAGAAATTGAGTGCAGCTGTAGGCTGAAGGGATGCTGCAAACACCCTTGTAGTAAAGCTTACAGTGCGCCATATGCGGTAAACTGACTGCTCTAACCACACCCCCACCCACCCAAGGAGTAGGAATGGTTATTTTCTCCTCTTTTCGCAATAGGGGATTGTACCATACTGCAATACAGCCATCCAGACAGGAGAGATATTTCGCTATTGCCCCAAAATATAAAGAGAAAATATAAAAAGAAAATACAAAAATGAGAAAGTTTAAAATTCGGCGAAAACTGCCAAAGTTCTCAGCCTTTGAGCCTCTGGACACCCTCGAGGATTTATAATAGGAACCAAAACCTCTGAAGACCTACATAACAGTGCTTCACAGTAACAAAAAGGGAAAAAATGCGACGAAGTTTCTTCGGCGCAATTGAGTTTTCTGTACAGCGTATAATCAGGACCGCAGAAAACAGATCTATATTTCGGTGGTCTCGGTGTAATGCTTTACGAGCCGCGGCCCATGAAACTTCAACTACTGTCCGGTGGTGGCCTGTCCTATATCGTTGCCAGACGCACGATTATGGCTAACTTTAACCTTAAATACAGTAAAAACTACTGAGGCTAGAGGGCTGCAATTTGGTACGTTTGATGACTGGAGGTTGGATGATCAATACCAGTTTGCAGCCCTCTAGCCTCAGTCGTTTTTAAGATCCGAGGGCGGACAGAAAAATTGCGGACGGACAGACAAGCTGGCACAATAGTTTTCTTTTACAGAAAACTAAAAGGAAAAATGAGGCAAGATTTTTTTTTAAACTCTCCGGAAACAAAAGTTGCTATTTACATACAGTAAAATACAATACGTGTATGTTCTCTCTGTGTGTAACAGCGATAGTATAATGTCATAAACTCCATTCCTACCCCTCAAAAAATCTGGGCTTTCAATCGCACGATCCGTGTTCCGAGATGGTACGTAACGTCCTCCATGTTGGAAATTGATATCCTACCATTTCTTTTATTACCGTTCTTTTTGGCGTTAAGACTTCACAAGTAGATAAATAAAGCAATGAGAAACAAAACGGTAGCTGGGAAAATTACAATTCAATACAACCCGAGTATTACCAAAATCAGAGTTTCTGAATAAAAAATCAAATGAGAAATAACATGAAGAAATCTTTATCATCACGGGTCCCTGCGCTGAATTCAACTGAATGTAGAATTTAGGCCAAAGGCCAAGCACTGGGACCTATGAGGTCATTCAGCGCTGAAACGGAAATTGACAGTAAAAAGTTTTGAAATGTGTAACAGGAGGAAAACCTCGCAGTTGCACTAGGAATCAATTGTTAGGAGAAAGTGGAAAATAGGATGGAAGAAAAAGAATATGAGAGGAAGTACAGTAAAAGAAACGAAAGGGGTTGCAGCTAAGGGCCGAAGGCACGCTGTAAAGAACCTTAAGTAATGCCTACAAGGCACCGCGCGAGGTGCACTGACAGCACTAACCCCCTACGGGGCATAGGTTCATGCAAGTCAGTGTTTATTGCTAATTGTAGCAACAGGCAAAATGGAGCATATCTTAAAATTAATCAGATAATATGTTAATAAGAAGTGCTTATACTCACATACCCTGAGAACTCTTTCTTCCCTAGAAACATTTTGGATTACTTTCAATAATTAAACAGGTTCTGAGAATTGAAGCTATGCACTATTCCTCCCAGCGATTTACGTCTTCCACCTTTCATTTGCAAATGCTAGGAAGCTGTCGTTTTCTTGCAATACACATCAGTGACAGTAACGATAAACAAAGACGTGAAAAACAGAAACACAAACTTTTGACTTAGATCCAGCCTCGAACATCAACCAGAATACAGCCAAGTGTTTCTTGAAACATAAAACTGATTTTTTTTAAACTATAGGAACCCCTTTCGTTAATTTTTCTTTCCAATCCTTTCAAGAGAAACGCAAACCGACCCAAAACATAAACCAGTTGCTGGGGGGTAGAAATATCTCAGACTGAAAGAATAAAAGAATTCGGAAAACACAAAACCGGGTCTTCCTTCGGGAAAAACAAAATAGAAAAAAAAAAAAAAAAATAAAGCCAGCAGGTGTCCAATTGCGAATGAAACAAAGCAGCGGAGTTATCTGATCCCAAAGAGACTTTTCTCCACAAGAGGAGAAGCAAAAGCCCCGAACCTTTTGTGTAAGTGATACTTTCACCTGGTTCGACACACAAGAATATCTGTGGCAAAAGAGGGATAAAGAATCGTTCCAGTTTTATTCGTTCTAATAAAAGATCTGGCACTTCATTGTTGATGTTGATAACATATTATTATTATTATTATTATTATTATTATTATTATTATTATTATTATTATTATTATTATTATTATTATTATTATTAACCAAACAAAAACTTCCTTCAGTTTTCGTCTGAAGATGGAAAGAGAAACCCACAAGATTCTTGTGTATAACTTGTTTACTGGTAATATGGAAATATTTACCAGTAAACAAGTTATACACAAGAATCTTGTGGGTTTCTCTTTCCATTATTATTATTATTATTATTATTATTATTATTATTATTATTATTATTATTATTATTATTATTATTATTATTATTATTATTATTATTCAGCAAATTAATCCTACTCATTTGGAATAAGACCACCAAAGGGGCCCTTTGCCTGAAATTCAAGAAGCTTCCAAAGAAGAATATTATGAAGGTGTTCATTTGGAAGAGGTAACAGAAAATAAGAGGAAATACAGACAGAAGAGATCAGTTAGAAAAAATAAACTAACAAATTAAAAAACAAAGAGATAAAATGTAAATAAAAAGAGATAAAATATAAATAAATTGTCAATGTACAAGGAGTATGATATAGCCATGTAGTTGAAGAATA
>JANJGK010002414.1:15000-32500 GCA_039081455.1 Macrobrachium rosenbergii
CTCTCTCTCTCTCTCTCTCTCTCTCTCTCTCTCTCTCTCACACACACACCTTTTCATCCAATTACAAATTGTTTATTGTTCTTTTTATGGCTACTCTCTCTCTCTCTCTCTCTCTCTCTCCTCTCTCTCTCTCTCTCTCTCTCTCTCTCTCTCTCTCTCTCTCTCTCTCTCTCTCTCTCTCTCTCTCACCAAAGAATTCAGTCTAAATAATTTGGTCCCACAAAATAATCTTGACAGCTTACCCAAATCGTCTATGCTGTAATGTGATGATTGTGGAGAGTCCACATCTCATAACTAAATTGATGAATCAGCGTTAAGATATCGCACCCTGACGAAGGACCCCCTATCAGGTCCTAACGAGCCGCGACATCGGAAAACTTTGAGAATAAATGTTTAACACGAATATCTTCATACCTGAAATACAAAGGGGCGTCTGTAATAAAAAAAAAATATTCCTATTTTAATTCTTAGTCTTGCAACACTTATGGAGTCCGAAGGAACCCGGTTGACACTCGCGCCAAACTGTGATCTTAAAAATGGGTAAATAAAAACTCGCCATTATCATCATTTGTCAAATTCATTCCGGGTATATAGGCCTACAGCTTTCACAGGCAGTTAATTGAATGGAACCAATCCATAGTATTAGCAGGTTCAACAATTTCTGTGGTGATGAACAAACGAAACGCGTCGAACCAAACCACGCAAACAAAGGGGATTGTGTCGAAATTGGTAAATAAATTAATGAAATCGTGTCAAAGCCGGTACAGCAATTAATGAAATCGTGTCAAATCCGGTACATCATTTAACAAAATCACATCGAACCCAGTACAACAATTTACGAAATCATGTCGAACCCAATACATCAATTTACGAAATCATGTCGAACCCATCACATCAATTAACGAAATCATGTTGAACCCACTACATCAATTTATGAAAACATTTCGAACCCATTACGTCAATTAACGAAATCGTGTCGAACCCACTACATCAACATCAATTTACGAAATCATTTCGAACCCATCACATCAATTAACGAAATCGTGTCGAACCCGGTACGTCAGTTAATGAAATCATGTCGAACCCGGTACATCAATTAACGAAATCGTGTCGAATCCGGTACATCAATTAACGAAATCGTGTCGAACCCATTACATCAATTAACGAAATCATGTCGAACCCGGTACATCAATTAACGAATTCGTGTCGAACCCAGTATATCAATTAACGAAATCACGTAGAACCCGGTACATCAATTAACGAAACCGTGTCGAACCCGGTACATCAATTAACGAAATCGTGTCGAACCCGGTACATCAATTAACGAAATCGTGTCGAACCCAGTACATCAACTAACGAAATCATATCGAACCCGGTACATCAATTAACGAAATCGTGTCGAACCAATTACATCAATTAACGAAATCGTGTCGATCCCACTACATCAATTTACGAAATCATTTCGAACCCATTCATCAATTAACGAAATTATGTCGAACCCACTACATCAATTAACGAAATCGTGTCGAACCCGGTACATCAATTAACGAAATCGTGTCGAACCCACTACATCAATTAACGTAATCGTGTCGAATCCGGTACATCAATTAACGAAATCGTGTCGAACCCAGCACATTAATTAACGAAATCGTGTCGAACCAACTACATCAATTTACGAAATCGTGTCGAACCCAGTACATCAATTAACGAAATCATGTCGAGCCCAGTACATTAGTTAACGAAATCGTGTCGAACCCAGAACATCAGTTAACGAAATGAAGTCGAACCCTGTACATCAATTAACGAAATCAAGTCGAACCCTGTACATCAATTAATGAATTCGTGCCGAACCCTGTACATCAATTAACGAAATCATGTTCAACCCAGTACATCAATTAACGAATTCGTGCCGAACCCAGTACATCAATTAACGAAATCATGTTCAACCCAGTACATCAATTAACGAAATCGTGTCGAACCCAGTACATCAATCAACGAAATCGTGCCGAACCCAGAACATCAATTAACGAATTCGTGCCGAACCCAGTACATCAATTAACGAAATCATGTTCAACCCAGAACATCAATTAACGAAATCGTGTCGAACCCAGTACATCAATCAACGAAATCGTGCCGAACCCAGAACATCAATTAACGAAATCGTGTCGAAACCAGTACATCAATCAACGAAATCGTGCCGAACCCAGAACATCAATTAACGAAATCAAGTCCGAACCCAGTACATCAACCAACGAAATCGTGTCGAACCCAGTGCATAAACGAACGACATCGTGTCGAACCATTCTGCCTAATCAAATGGTGTCGTGTCAAACGATTTCCCATAAAATTTACAGATTCTCGTCTGACCGAATTTACCGAAACAAACGGATTCTCATCAAGCCACATTACATAAACCATTCATCCTTAAATGAAACAAAGGTGGAGGACCGTGGAAGGACCAGAGAGACCTCATAGAGGGAAGCGAACGCCTCTCAATTAAGCGTCGCCGTTAGGAGGCCTTCGTTACCTCTGGGGGATTATCGGTGTTGTCCCTCTATTCAACAGAGCCCCCGGAGGCGTTATAGCTTACATCATTGCAATTATTACAACTGCTATGCCTACTCGGGGATGTTGTGTCGTGCCTATATGCAACTGAATGGTCTGATGTAAAATTATATTATTCGACAAATAATAATAATAATAATAATAGTAATAATAATAATAATAATAATAATAATAATAATAATAATAATAATAATAATAATAATAATAATAATAATAATAATTTAATTTAATGGTTAAGTTTACCACGAGTTGATTGAAAACATAAGCATCAATAGTTATATAATATTAATAATAATAATAATAATAATAATAATAATAATAATAATAATAATAATAATAATAATAATAATAATAATAATAATAATTTAATTTAATTTAATGGTTAAGTCTACCACGAGTTGATTGAAAACATAAGCATCAACAGCTATATAATAATAATAATAATAATAATAATAATAATAATAATAATAATAATAATAATAATAATAATAATAATAATAATAATAATAATAATTTAATTTAATGGTTAAATTTACCACGAGTTGATTGAAAACATTATCATCAACAGCTATATAATAATAATAATAATAATAATAATAATAATAATAATAATAATAATAATAATAATAATAATAATAATAATCATAATAATAATAAAAATAATAATAATAATAATAATAATAATAATAATAATAATAATAATAATAATAATTTAATTTAATGGTTAATTTTACTGCGATATGATTGAAAACATTATCATCAACAGCTATATAATAATAATAATAATAATAATAATAATAATAATAATAATAATAATAATAATAATAATAATAATAATAATAATAATAATAGTTAAGTTTACCGCGATATGATTGAAAACATAAGCATCAACAGCTATAATAATAATAATAATAATAATAATAATAATAATAATAATAATAATAATAATTTATTTTAATGGTTAATTTTACCGCGATATGATTGAAAACATAAGCATCAACAGCTATAATAATAATAATAATAATAATAATAATAATAATAATAATAATAATAATAATAATAATAATAATAATAATAATAATAATAATAATTTAATGGTTATTTTTACCACGAGTTGATTGAAAACATTAGCATCAACAGCTATGATAATAATAATAATAATAATAATAATAATAATAATAATAATAATAATAATAATAATAATAATAATAATAATAATTTAATTTAATGGTTAATTTTACTGCGATATGATTGAAAACATTAGCATCAACAGCTATAATAATAATAATAATAATAATAATAATAATAATAATTTAATTTAATGGTTAATTTTACCACGATATGATTGAAAACATTAGCATCAACAGCTATAATAATAATAATAATAATAATAATAATAATAATAATAATAATAATAATAATAATAATAATAATAATAATAATATCACTGTTGAGTAAACACTGTGTGACTAAGAGAATTAATGTTTAGGCACAAGTGCAAACGGCCATTCTGTCGACGATTGCGAGGACGCCTTATAAAACATTCAAATTATTGAAAGGCATAACAAAAGTAGACAGTAACCTCTTCACATTAAATGAAAACCAGACGAGAAATAACGGATGAAAACTTGAACTGAAGAGATATAACACATCTCACTGTGGGACCTTCTTCACATGAAGATATGTGACACATGGAATAAATTGCCATCAGAAGTTGTGGAGGAAGAGTTTAAAAGAAAGCTAGACAAAACCATTAGAGCACAGTCGAAGGAACAGTAAAACCTGCTCCTAGAGATAAGTGAGCACATGAGGTCTCCTCGGCTGGACTAATAAGTCTTTGAGACATCCTAATCCTTGTAACTCTCTCTCTCTCTCTCCCTCTCTCTCTCTCTCTCTCTCTCTCTCTCTCTCTCTCTCTCTACATATATTATATATAGAGATTCTCGAAAAAACTAAAAAAAATCGTGGTTGGCAGCGTACTACACCAGCAGATAAAAAGGACGAACTATTGAGAAAATTCTTGTTCTAAAAATTAGACTTGAAGGGAATGTTATGCACAATATTTACAGGAAGAAAGAATTTTAAAGAATTCCTTGATGCTCCTTGCTATTCTGAAAATGGACTTTGTTGTTACAACAAGACTTTTGGGAAAATGAGTAATAAAAAAAAATTCTAGGAAAACCAATGCTTAGACAACATTTTCCAAGCAAGAGATATCCACTGCGCAATACTTTTCAGAAAAAATCTAAACATTCTTAGAGAGTCCAAAGCAAAGTAAATTCGTAGCTAAATTTTCTGTAACTAAACATCTGCAGTGAATGTCTTTAAAAATATATATAAACAGATAATAAATCAAGAGATAAAAACAAACAAATGTTTCGTCCACAATCTGCATCAACTCATTCCCCCATCCGTGAGGCGAGAGGAGATAAATTCTGATATAAAATTGGATTTGTCCCCTAATTTTCCGACCTGACTGCCGGGTCGCCTCTTTTTTTTTTCTTCTTTTTTTGACAAAAATAAAAGTGGCTAATTTTTTTTTCTTCCGCTGTCCTTGCTTATACTTTATGATTGTATTTTGAGTATTTTAGTTCACAAACACATATACTCTCTTCTTCTCTCTCTCTCGAATTCTTTTTTACTATTGTATATGCATTATTTAAATACATACATAAATACATGCATATGCATGTATTTATGTATATATATATATATATATATATATATATATATATATATATAATTTCATTTCCCAAAAACATTTCCCAGTTCCCAGCAAATCCTCTTGGAACGAGGATGCTCACATTCCTATTTCCATCAATACATACAACCCACCATAGTCGGCTAAGTACCTTGTTCGTTGCAGAGGTCAACAGCTGTATAATACATTATTCGGCAAAAGGGTATAATGCGATTCTCCATACCCCCAGCCTCCATCTTGGATAGATCTCAAGTCTCATAGGAGGGAAGGAAGGCTGTAACCACTGGCTCACTTAACCAATATATCTGTTCATTCATGTAGCGGCAGTAAGTAAATGGAGTAGCATATAGCAGCAATTTTCATATCTTCTTTAGAATTTTTGCCCTTTGAAATAAGAAGAGTTATAGGAAATTAGGATAATAATGCCATAACTTCCAAAGGCCAATCACCAGCCGTAAAGCAAATCATTTGTTTCGTTGGTTAAAGAAAAAGAAGCAGATTTCGAAAGTTCATTTTGAAATCGGGAAAGAGATCTCATATAAGGAAAGGGAAGTGAATTGGAGGATGAATAATGGATGAAGTGTTTCAATTAATATCACACCAACAGTGTTAACAACATTAGATGATTTGCAAGAGAAAAGAGATGATAAAAAAAAGGAATTTTCCATGACCCACCCACCATTGGGAAGGGTAGACCTTATGTTAAAGGTTTACATTATGTTTATTGATTGAGGAGATTACCTAGTGTGAAACTAGGCGGCGTCAGAGAGCCTTTTGCTCTCTGGCGCCTACAAGGTTTGCACAACAGTCAAATAATGTTGTATAATATAATTAACCATTATAATTCAAATTATGATGATTAAAAATATTCTGAAGACACACGGCGCTGACGTAAGTACTTGTTTGGATGATATCTTTTAACAACTCGGATTAGAGAATATTATGCTAATTTATGAGAATCTGCTTACCATTGATGTTTTCACTACTTGCATTAGAAAGATATGTTATTTATGCTTTAAATAAAAATTAACTTTCCTTTAATTCACTGCTAATTGATTTTTAAATGAATATTTAAGGGTTTTATCATTCCACCGTCTTAAGGAGAATGGAATGACTGAGGTAAGAAATTTCTCTCAGAATTCCGGAATCATTGCAAGTCTCTGTCAACATGATGATGTCATAGAGGCTTCAAGAATCCTCAAAAGAATGTGATTATCGATATGGATAGATTTGATTCTTAAAAATCCTTTAAAATACTTTTACATTAATACCTAATAATATGTAGTCTGATAGAAAGGCTGTTTATCAAAAATAACACACATCAACAGTTCCAGAGTAACTGAAATTGTCATAAATATTACATAAGATGAAACAGTCTTTCAAAATGTAAAATAAATTTTTTCCAGGTATCCAGAAGACGTTGCTCACTCCGACTCCAGGATTGTCTGAAGTAAAGAGCCTTGGGCCTTTCACTTGTTATGGAGGCGATTTCAGACTCCGTAACATCTGGTGTCCCGAGAGTCGTTTTCGGTTCAGAAGGCCTAAGAGGAAGACCCTGTGTGGTGGGTCAAAAACCCCTCTTAGGAATCCCCGAATAAGGACTACCTCTCGGTTTGGGGTTCCGAGACAGGACAGGTTCCTGACGTCCCCCGCCAATCCAGGAGTCCAGACTCCTTTTCTTTCTTCTTCTTCTTCTTCTTCTTCAGCTTCTTCTTCTTATCAGCTTAATCCATAGTCTGTGTGGTTGTTTTCATCAGCCTTTTCCAGCTGTTTCTTTCTTTTTTCTTCCCTTTCTTTATTCCTTTCTCTCTCTCCCGGCCTCTCGCGTCTTCTTAAATGCAATCTCTCCTTCTTCTCTCAGGCCTTCCTCGTCTACGTTTCCTTAACGCTTCTATTTCCATGATTTCTCTTGCAATATGACGTTCATCATCTATGCTGCTTATCAGCTCCCTGGACCAGTTTAATGTTGGTCTTTCTTTGACATTTCAATGACTTTTGCCAATCAGCTGATGTATTTCATTCTTATCCTATCTCCAGCTTCGAATGTAGTGAGCATTCAGCTGTAATCTGAAGGCACATCTGAACTTACTAGAAACCAATTCTCTTCCTTTCCCCAACCTCTCTCACCCCATCTATCCAACCTTTCTAGGCCTTCCTCTCCTCTATCTTCATAACTTCACCAACCTAATATATTATCATGCCTGCTACAAAGCCCATCTTCTCAATCTATTCATTTTCATCACAGGTTATCTGGAGTTCTAATCTACTACCGTCGATTCTTCACATCATCACAAAACCTTCATTTCCCATTTGGTGTTCTCACTGACGCCAACATTTCAAGTTTCAGTGGACTGCGTGCAACCTTGCACGCTCGAGTAATGGTCGGTGAGTTAACAGAATCGAAGAAAACCTATTTGAGGCGTCAATGAAACAGAAGATATTGGGGAAACGGAGGTAAATGACATCGTTGGTTTGATGGAGCTTATATTGGTCTTAATGAAAGGCTGTCTAATTTCTTCTCCTCTCTCTTTCTCTCTCTCTCTCTCTCTCTCTCTCTCTCTCTCTCTCTCTCTCTCTCTCTCTCTCTCTCTCTCTCTCTCTCACACACGCCAAAGAATTCAGTCTAAATAATTTGGTCCCACAAAATAATCTTGAGAGCTTACCCAAATCGTCTATGCTGTAATGTAATAATTGTGGAGAGTACACATCTCATAACTAAACTGATGAATCAGCGTTAAGATATCGCACCCTGAAGAAAGACCCCCTATCAGGTCTTAACGAGCCGCGACATCGGAAAACTTTCAGATTACATGTCCTTACTATTCCACCATTTTTTCCTGCTGTTTAACACGAATATCTTCATACCTGAAATACAAATTTGCGTCTGTCATAAAAAAAAAAAATATTCCTATTTTAATTCTTAGTCTTCCAACTCTTCTGGAGTCAGAAGGAACCCGGTTGACACTCGCGCAAAACTGTGATCTTAAAAATGAATGAATAAAAACTCTCCATTATCATCATTTGTCAAATTCATTCCAGGTGTATACAGCTCTCAAAGGCAGTTAATTGAATGGAACCAATCCATAGTATTGGCAGGTCCAACACTTTCTGTGGTGATAAAGAAAAGAAAGGAGTCGAACCAAACCAAGTAAACAAAGGGAATTGTGTCGAAATTGGTAAACAAATGAATGAAATCGTGTCAAAGCCGGTACAGCTATTAATGAAATCGGGTCAAATCCGGTACATCATTTAACAAAATCATGCCGAACCCAGTACATCAATTTATGAAATCATGTCGAACCCACTATATCAATTTACGAAATCATGTCGAACCCATCACATCAACTAACGAAATCATGATGAACCCACTACATCAATTTACGAAATCATTTCGAACCCATTACATCAATTAACGAAATCGTGTCGAACCCACTACATCAACATCAATTTACGAAATCATTTCGAACCCATTACATCAATTAACGAAGTCGTGTCGAACCCGGAACATCAATTAACGAAATCGTGTCGAACCCGGAACATCAATTAACGAAATCGTGTCGAATCCGGTACATCAATTAACGAAATCATGTCGAACCCGGTACATCAATTAACGAAATCATGTCGAACCCGGTACATCAATTAACGAAATCATGTCGAACCCAGTACATCATTTTAACGAAATCGTGTCGAACCCATTACATCAATTAACGAAATCGTGTCGAACCCGGTACATCAATTTACGAAATCATTTCGAACACATTACATCAATTAACGAAATCGTGTCGAAACCGGTACATCAATTAACGAAATCGTGTCGAACCCAGTACATCAATTAACGAAATCGTGTCGGACCCGGTACATCAATTAACGAAATCGTGTCGAACCCGGTACATCAATTAACGAAATCGTGTCGAACCCAGTACATCAATTAACGAAATCGTGTCGAACCCAGTACATCAATTAACGAAATCGTGTCGAACCCGGTACACCAATTAACGAAATCATGTCGAACCCGGTACATCAATTAACGAAATCGTGTCGAACCAGTACATCAATTAACGAAATCGTGTCGAACCCGGAACATCAATTAACGAAATCGTGTCGAACCCATTACATCAACTAACGAAATCGTGTCGAACCCACTACATCAATTTACGAAATAATTTCGAACCCATTACATCAATTAACGAAATCGTGTCGATCACGGTGCATCAATTAACGAAATCGTGTCGAACCCGGTATATAAATTAACGAAATCGTGTCGAACCTGGTATATCAGTTAACGAAATCATGTCGAACCCGGTACATCAATTAACGAAATCGTGTCGAACCCAGCACATCAATTAACGAAATCATGTCGAACCCAGTTCATCAATTAAAGAAATCGTGTCGAACCCGGTACATCAATTAACGAAATCATGTCGAACCCAGTACATTAATTAATGAAATCGTGTCGAACCCAGAACATCAGTTAAGGAAATCAAGTCGAACCCTGTACATCAATTAACGAAATCATGTCGAACCCAGTACATCAATCAACAAAATCGTGTCGAACCCATTACATTAATTAACAAAATCGTGTCGAACCCACTACATCAATTAACGAATTCGTGACGAACCCAGTACATCAATTAACGATATCATGTTCTACCCAGTACATCAATTAACGAAATCGTGTCGAAACCAGTACATCAATCAACGAAATCGTGCTGAACCCAGAACATCAATTAACGAAATGAAGTCGAACCCAGTACATCAACCAACGAAGTCGTGTCGAACCCAGTGCATAAACGAATGACATCGTGTCGAACCATTCTGCCTAATCAAATGGTGTCGTGTCAAGCGATTTCCCATAAAATTTACAGATTCTCGTCTGACCGAATTTACCGAAACAAACGGATTCCCATCAAGCCACATTACATAAACAATTCATCCTGAAATGAAACAAAGGTGGAGGACCGTGGAAGGACCAGAGAGACCTCGTAGAGGGAAGCAAACGCCTCTCAATTAAGCGTCGCCGTCAGGAGGGCTTCGTTACCTCTGGGGGATTATCGGTGTTGTCCCTCTATTCAGCAGAGCCCCCGGAGGCGTTATAGCTTACATCATTGCAATTATTACAGCTGCTATGCCTACTCGGGGATGCTGTGTCGTGCCTATATGCAACTGAATGGTCTGATGTAAAATTATATTATTCGACAAATAATAATAATAAAAATAATAATAATAATAATAATAATAATAATAATAATAATAATAATAATAATTTAATTTAATGGTTAAGTTTACCACGAGTTGATTGAAAACATAAGCATCAATAGCTATATAATAATAATAATAATAATAATAATAATAATAATAATAATAATAATAATAATAATAATAATAATAATAATAATAATAATAATAAGAATAATTTAATTTAATTTAATGGTTAATTTTACCGCGATATGATTGAAAACATTATCATCACCAGCTATATAATAATAATAATAATAATAATAATAATAATAATAATAATAATAATAATAATAATAATAATAATAATAATAATAATAGTAATAATAATAATAATAATAATAATAATAATAATAATAATAATAATAATAATAATTTAATTTAATGGTTAATTTTACCGCGATATGATTGAAAACATTAACATCAACAGTTTTAATATTAATAATAATAATAATAATAATAATATAAATATTAATAATAATAATATCATTGTTGAGTATAACACTGTTTGACTAAGAGAATTAATGTTCAGGCACAAGTGCAAACGGCCATTCTCTTGACGATTGCGAGGACAACTAAGAGAAACATTCAAAATCCTGAAAGGCATAACAAAAGTAGACAGTAACCTCTTCACATTAAATGAAAACCAGACGAGAAATAACGGATGAAAACTTGAGCTGAAGAGATATAACACATCTCACTGTGGGACATTCTTCACATAAAGATATGTGACACATGGAAAAAATTGCCATCAGAAGTTGTGGAGGAAGAGTTTAAAAGAAAGCTAGACAAAACCATTAGAGCACACTCGAAGGAACAGTAAAACCTGCTCCTAGAGATAAGTGAGCACATGATGTCTCCTCGGCTGGACTAGTAAGCCTTTGAGACATCCTAATCCTTGTAACTGTAACTCTCTCTCTCTCTCTCTCTCTCTCTCTCTCTCTCTCTCTCTCTCTCTCTCTCTCTCTCTCTCTCTCTCTCTCTCTCTCTCTGCATATGTTATATATACAGATTCTCGAAAAAACTAAAAAAAAAATCGTGGTTGGCAGCGGACTACACCAGCAGATAAAAAGGACGAACTAATAAGAAAATTCTTTTTCTAAAAATTAGACTTGAAGGGAATGTTATGCACTATATTTATAGAAAGAAAGAATTTTCAAGAATTCCTTGATGCTCCTTGCTATTCTGAAAATGGACTTTATTGTTACAACGAGGCTTTTGGGAAAATGAGTAATAAAAAAAAATTCTAGGAAAACCAATGCTTAGACAACATTTTCCAAGCAAGAGATATCCACTGCGCAATACTTTTCAGAAAAAATCTAAACATTCTTAGAGAGTCCAAAGCAATGTAAATTCCTAACTAAATTTTCTGTAGCTAAACATCTGCAGTGAATTTCTTTAAAAAATATATATAAACAGGTAATAAATCAAGAGATAAAAACAAACAAATGTTTCGTCCACAATCTGCATCAACTCATTCCCCCATCCGTGAGGCGAGAGGAGATAAATTCTGATATAAAATTGGATTTGTCCCCTAATTTTCCGACCTGACTGCCGGGTCGCCTCTTTTTTTTTTCTTCTTTTTTTGACAAAAATAAAAGTGGCTAATTTTTTTTCTTCCGCTGTCCTCCCTTATACTTTATGATTGTATTTTGAGTTAGTTCACAAACACATATACTCTCTTCTTCTCTCTCTCTCTCGAATTCTTTTTTACTATTGTATATGCATTATTTAAATACATACATAAATACATGCATATGCATGTATTTATGTATATATATATATATATATATATATATATATATATATATATATATATATATATATATATATATATATATATATATATATATATATATATATATATATATATATATATATATATATATATATATATATATATATATATATATATATATATATAATTTCCCAAAAACATTTCCCAGTTCCCAGCAAATCCTCTTGGAACGAGGATGCTCACATTCCTATTTCCATCAATACATACAACCCACCATAGTCGGCTAAGTACCATGTTCGTTGCAGAGGTCAACAGCTGTATAATACATTATTCGGCAAAAGGGTATAATGCGATTCTCCATACCCCCAGCCTCCATCTTGGATAGATCTCAAGTCTCATAGGAGGGAAGGAAGGCTGTAACCACTGGATCACTTAACCAATATATCTGTTCATTCATGTAGCGGCAGTAAGTAAATGGAGTAGCATATAGCAGCAATTTTCATATCTTCTTTAGAATTTTTGCCCCTTGAAATAAGAAGAGTTATAGGAAATTAGGATAATAATGCCATAACTTCCAAAGGCCAATCACCAGCCGTAAAGCAAATCATTTGTTTCGTTGGTTAAAGAAAAAGAAGCAGATTTCGAAAGTTCATTTTGAAATCGGGAAAGAGATCTCATATAAGGAAAGGGAAGTGAATTGGAGGATGAATAATGGATGAAGTGTTTCAATTAATATAATATGAAGAAATGAAGATAGACGTAGGGGTGTATGAAATACCTTGCGGGGGTTGTAATCTTAATTATTACGGGGAATCTGGTAGGAGTATGCAAATTCGCATTAATGAACATCAAAGGGCGTATCAATCAATGTCCAACAATAACGTGCTAGTCAAACATAGCTGGGAATGCGACCACAGAATCAACTGGGAAGGGTCCAAATTGCTTTACAAGAACTATAATGTCAGTGAGAGAAGATTAGTCGAGGGGGCCGTCATCAACATGGGGAACTCGATGGAAGGTAATAAGTCGTTTACAACAGAAGATAGTTTTATCAACAGACTTATTTGTTCTACTTATTTCAAAAATTTTAATTATAGAAATCCTTGTATACCACGAGTCACCCCTGATACTGCCGCTATCTCTGCCTCTCCCGCCCAGGTAACGGAGTTGCAAACAGCTGACTCCGGTGCAGGCGCCTATATATATATGCTGGTTTGAGAAGAGAGGAGGCGGTCAACAAACAACCGTGGAGGAGGAGGCAGCAGTCAGCAGTCAGTCACCTGAGGAAGGAGATCGCGACGGTTGGCTGCTTTGCAGACCGACAACGAGGGAATTAATTACCTAATTATCATTTTTGTAAAGAATGCGTCTTGTTTACCCTTGCTTTTAAAGTTTGTTTTTAAGTTCTCATAACCAAGACTGTCATTTCTAGCTGAAGAAGGGAGCTGAGCAGGCTCTCGAAAGCTCCTGGATTTCATTTTATCATTTGTAAATACAGAACTTTACATAAATGTGGATTTTGTAATTTAATAATAATAATAATAATAATAATAATAATAATAATAATAATAATAATAATAATAATAATAATAATTCATAAAGCATGAGTGGCGTCTTGTACCATGTTTCAATATCACTCATTAACGCCAAGTGCAACTATTTAATTATTCTGTTACCAGTTCCTGACATCAAACGCGATCTACCCATTCTATAAGAATGGGAAGCAGTGTTCTCTTTCTTTCTTAAAAAGCCTTCATGACGCATTTTTCAAATCCAGTGCGTCAAGATTTAGCAGCGTTTATTTCGACTACTTGATGGAATGAAATGAAACTGTGGACAACATCCCAAGATCCAATAACAAACCGACGTCAGTGATGAGACTCACTCGGTAAGTGAATCCTGAACATTCCTTCAGGTCTTTCCCTGCTTGGCAGCCAAAGGCAGTCGCCCCCCCCCCCCCACCCCCGACGCAACCCCTCTCTCTCTTTTTGTGCTAAATTTAATATGGTCAGAATACTGGAGACCTCCTCTTCCTCCTCCTCCTCCTCCTCCTCCTCACTCCCCGTGACTCCGAAGACTGGACGAGTCCTTTGTCTCAGGCGTATTTTGTCAATGATACAGAAATGGAAGCTGGTCTCGCGAACGAACGCTGGACACTTTTTGATCACCTGAATATATAGCACTTTTGACTGGGCTATACAAAATCATCAGTAGCCTAACATTATATACCAGTTCTATTTCAGTCCACGTTTCACCCATTGTTAAGACAAAAAACAAATCAGAAGAGCGGAAGGAAGGGTGGAAATAAAATCGACCCAAAGATCAAGGAATATAAGACTGAGACTAAACATGACACCTGCAGCAGGAACGGAGACCCCCACCCCCACACCCCCACGCCCACACTACACAGAATACAGGCGTTAATGAATAGCAGAAACTGGACTGAGACACCCTACTACTGTAACAATGATGAACCCAAGAAGTTCCTTGCTCTGTCAACATCTGTGACTGGAAAAAGGATATAGATGATTTTTCAGAACCCAGCCAGGACACCATTAACCAATTAAGGCGAAAATTAAAAATGACCTTGACGGGTCTTCGACCGTTCTCTACAAAACACGTTATGCGCAATTAGTAAGGCGATGATATAACAGCTTCACAATTCGCGAATTGCTCATAATTGACCAAACTTGCCGCCAAAGGAATACCTGACTTCATTATTTCAACCGAGAAACTGCCATCATCGTCATCACTCAGCCACAACAACAGAGCACCAGGCAACAACAACAGCCACTTGTCTTCAACATCACAGACTTCAGTAACCGGAAAGCAGATGATGATTACGAATGAATTTGCAACTGGTGCCAACATAAACAACAGGAGTTGCTCTGATCACGTTCAACAAAGTAAATGTATTCAATATATACTTTAATTCCTGGGATGTACCTGTGAAAATAGCCTTAGTACAGTAAATATTGATTAAATTAGCATCAACGAACTCCAGGACAAGGACAGAACTACAGCAGACAATACACTCATGGACATGACAGCAGCCTTTCCAGTGCGACAGCTTAGTCGAAGCTATCAGTTACCACAAACTATCACACCAGTGAGAGAATTAATGGAAAAATCAAACGTGCCATGAAATCTGATGAAGCTCTCTTATTTAAGAGACCATTGGTTGATATCCACTGCTATGGACGATAACTAAAGGGGCAATGAAAAGAATTTGCCAACTGTATAGGCACAAACGTCTGGGCTGGTCTGTGGACGATACAGACAGAGGGAAGGGGAAGGATTCACAGCAGTATGAACAACCTATGAAGGAAAGTTGAACTGTATCGCCAACAGCGTGTCCAAAGCCTGAGAGAGAGAGAGAGAGAGAGAGAGAGAGAGAGAGAGAGAGAGAGAGAGAGAGAGAGAGAGAGCCCATTTGTGTCTTAATATGTCTGACGGGGTCCATTGAAGACAACAACAGAATGATAATTTTGACACCAATTGAATGATAATTTTGACAACAACTGAATGATGATTTTGACACAAATTGAATGATAATTTTGATGCTAATTGGATGATAATTTGGACACAAATTGAATGATAATTTTGACACCAACTGAATGATAATTTTGACACCAACTGAATGCTAATTTTGACGCCAATTGAATGCTAATTTTGACACCAAATGAATAATAATTTTGACGCCAATTGAATGATGATTTTGGCACCAATAAGAGTAACTTTGAGCGTCAAGTGGTGGTCGCTAGGCGTTTCAGTAAATCTAAATAGAAACTTGAAGGAGAAAAATCAATTTAATATATTCTGTACAAATGCTGAGCGCTTGGGACCCTCTGTCAGAAGTGTAAGACTGGTTTTGGTTCAACAAGGTCTTCAGCCAATGACTTCTCTATCCACAGGACCTGAATAACACTGTTGCACCTCAAAGCTACAGAAGAATACAGGTATAGACAGAATTCAGGGGGAGGGAGGAGGGAGGCTATTCTGTGTCCACACGCAAACATTATTGCGATATTTGTTCATACCACATTACAGGTACTTTGGCACTGGCTTTTGATTACAGAATAAAACTGTAGCGGTTTCGTGGATTGTGTAATATACTGTATCAATTTTTTTTTTTTTTACTTTTATGTCAAATGAGTGTTATCGAAACAAGAATATATTATCCCTTCAATCAAGAATACCAAGAATACAAGTATTCCCAGCATGGCAAGCTTCAAGAATGGACTCTATTCTCCCTCTCGAGAATGACAATATGTCTGGAAGATCTATATCACAAGGCATCGCCCGCCCCCCCACCTTCTGTGAAGGCTTTTCCAGGAAAAGATTAAGCGACTTCAAAGTGTCAGATATGACACCTAAAACCCTTTCAACACTTCAGACAAGAGACGTTAGGAACACCCGTAATGATATTATCATTTATGCTGCCGTCTGCATACAGTGAACATTTTAATCTCTATTTCAACGACAGTCGGGAAAACGGAATCAGTTTCCCTCACTCGAGACCAGACTGTCGGGAACGCAAGGATACTTGCCTCCATTATATAGAACACAGTTAGGAGAATAACACCAAACATGCCATCAACTGATATCTCATTATAGGTAATTGTTGTTGCACTAAACGAGGACCTATGAAAGTCCTGTAAAGATATAAATTAAAGCCCAGGGCTTTCATCCTACTGCCTGGTCACTCTGATCTCCCTCTTCCAAGAAACATTATTTCATAAATCACTAACCTAATATACCTGGAATTCAGTCCAGTTTCCCTACTGGAAATTTTCGGCCATTAAACCATTTCTCTGGGCAGCTTTCAACTCGATGGTTTCAAATCTTCGCATCTTTATTATTATTCTAGACTTAAACCAGCGACCTACATAGCTCAATGGACGAACCCAAACCACAACAAAACCTACCTTTCTCCACAACGACCTCCGAAAAATGTGGTAAAATCCCGCGAACATTGCTGAGAATCCCGCGACGGCCGAGCCACAGTCATGATCGTGACACTGTTCCACTGCCTTTTCCAGTCTTACTAAATTAGGTTCCGCCTGCCTGTAACACCCCCTGGCCCAATCAGAAACGTCCGTGATCCTCCTTTTAGGACAGTGAGGAGGAACCGACCATCTGATTGGCTGAGTAACAGAGGCTTCTTTAGTGCTTGCGTTACGTTATTGTAAGAACACTTGAACGATGAAAATGTGTAAAAAAAAAATAAATAAATGCACTGGAGCTTTCACCTACAAAGT
>JANJGK010002414.1:40000-42500 GCA_039081455.1 Macrobrachium rosenbergii
TTTGTAAGTGTTTAGTGAGTGCTTAGGGTTTAGTGAATGTTTAGTGTGTAAGTATTCAGTGAATATTTAGTGAGTGTTTAGGGACTTTAGGGTTTAGTGAATGTTCTGTGAATGTTAGTGTTTAGTGAATGTTTAGTGTGTAAGTGTTGTGTGAGTGTTTAATGAGTGATTAGTGAATGTTCATTGACTGTTTAGAGTTTCAAGTGTGTTTAGGGATTTAATGCGCATTTAGGGTTTAGTGAGTATTTAGTGTTTAATGAGTGTTTAGGGAGTATTTAGTGTATGTGAGAGCTTAGTGAATGTTTAATGAGTGTTTAGTGTATAGTTAGTACTTAGTGAATGTTTAGTGTACAGTGAGTGCTTAGTGAATGCTTAGTGAGTGTTTAGTGCTCAATGAATGTTTATGATTAAGTGAGTGTTTGGTGAATGTGTACTGATTGTTTGGGGTACAGTGAGTAATTAGCGAGTGTTTAGTGTTTTATGAGTGTTTAGTGAGCATTTAGTGTATAGTGAGTGCCTAGTGAGTGTTGAGCATTCAGTGAGCGTTTAGTGTTATTTAGTGTGAGTGCATAGTAAGTGTGAGTGTTAAGTGAGTGTAAGTGTATTGTGAAAGTTAGTGTTTAGTGATAGTACATTACTGTTTAGTAAGTGTTTAGTGACTGTAAATTAAGGACTTTCTTTGCATACAGTCAAAGAAAGTCCTGTAATTTACAGGAATCATTGATGCTAGACACTGCTTAGATCCAAGAGCAGATGCTTAAGCTTTGACCACAATGGTTGGAGTGCTTAGGCCAACCTTTTTTTGTAAGGTCATTTTTCTCTGTGAAATTGGGTAATAATAATAATAACAACAATAGTAAAAATTATAATATTAATATTAACAAGATAATAATGGTAAAAAAGATAAAAACAATAATAGTAAAAATAATAACAGTAATAAAGTATAGTATTATGAGCTGGACCGAGACCTTTCAATATGGCCGCCCAAGGAGGTCACGCGCTCGGCAGGGAGGTCAACGCCTCTCCTCCATGTCCTTGACGCTCTGTGCACTTGACAGACAGCAGAGTCCTGATGGAGGCAGAGGACGGGAACTTCACAGCTCCATCCACAACAAAAGTTGAAGAATCATTCTCCTCCTCTTGTGGCGGTGTGATGCTGAGGAGGAGGAAGAGGAGGAGGAGGAGGAGGAGGAGGAGGAGGAGGAGGAGGAGGAGGAGGAGGAGGAGGAGGAGGACGCTCTGGTCAAGAAGATTGACCGATTGATTAATTGATTGATTCCCTTCCTATAAAATTATGCGGGGGAGAAGAAGACACCTTCCTCCTGTCCACATCATGCTCGGCATGAAACGTCCCTAGTGCAGGGGACTTGGCGTCTCGACCCTCTGTCATCATATGATGACATAATTTTCACGGGATTCTGCAACAACTTCTTGACAAAAAATAACAAAAGAGAAAACACTGTCAAAACATCCAATGAATGAACTGACGCTGTACTCTTTCTGTGTAAAAGAGTTTCTCTTCCTACTTTCTTTTCGCCGCTTGATTTGGCGAGACGGAGAAAGCAAAGCAAGGAGGAGGAAAACGAGAGAGAAAGGCAGAAGGATCGAGAGGGTAAAGAAAGGGCGTTGTAATGATGATGATGATGATCATGGAAAGCAGAAGCAAGAGGGAAATTCCGAAGCGTATAGGAAAAGGAGAGGAAGTCGCGGATTCTTATGAAGAATGAAACATGACGACCTGAGTCTCCTCCTCCTCCTCACTCAGTCACTCCAAATAGGTCCTCCTCGAAACGTCCATTCCGGTGATTTTTAGATCAACACCCCCCCCCCGCCCCCTCAACTGCACAGCGTCCCCCTCAGGAGTCTCACATGGACCTCTGCACTGAGGACTGCCAACCGAGATAAGGTCATTAGCTCTCTCTCTCTCTCTCTCTCTCTCTCTCTCTCATTAAGGGAGAAACTATTTTATGTCTATTGCGAGACAAAACCTGAACTTGGCATTGACAGAGAGAGAGAGAGAGAGAGAGAGAGAGAGAGAGAGAGAGAGAGGAAGAAGAGGCAGGCGAAGTGAGGAGGAGCACAGCCACTAGTGGACAGATAACCCAGACTCCCACAAGAGACGCTCTTTATCCCAACAGAGGCTAACCTGTGTTTGCCTAGGTTATGATAACCTTTGAAGTTGTCCCCCTACATGTTGCTAATGGATGGTTGGCATAGCTGGTTAGCTTATGCTTACCCAAGCTATATCGCTAACCTCTGCTAACAATAGTGGTTAGAATTTCCAGTATCAAAGGTTATGCTAACACAGGTTATGATGGACTAGGCTAACATATGTTATCCTAATTTAAGCTAAGCTTCAATAGCCTAGGCTATGCTAACCAAGGTTATCATATGTTATGCCAACAGGGTTCTGCTAATGAAGATTACTAAGGGTTTTGATAACTGATGTTATTGCATATTCTGCCCATCCCCTTCCATCATCTCCCCCCCCCCCCGCCTC